>CABFVX010000329.1:0-31251 GCA_902151425.1 Timema shepardi
TGTATAACTATATAAAGTAACATAATTAGCTGATTTGGTCGGAAAAAATTATTGTATTAAAAACTTCTTAAAATAAATTACATATAGTTTTGTTAAATCAACGATTTTCAAACTTTTTTAACTCGCGGCACATTGAACAAGGCACTATAATATGTCAAGGTAAACCATCAGGTTTTTTTAAGGGGAGAAATAAATGAATATTAAGTTTATGTTTAAAAGTAAAATAGCTAAAATCCTAATAATTGTGTTATTAAAAAAAAAAAATTCTCTACTATTCAAAATTTTTCTCGCTTTTTTTTTTATCTGCCCCTAAACTCCCGCTGCACATTTGCTGTCCTCTCACAGCGCACCAACGTGACACGACACACCGGTTTAAAAACGCTGTACTAAATATTCAAACGGGCACAAACTATATCGACAAAGAATTTTTTTTTAAACTTATCCTTTAGCTTTCAGAAAAACAAAAGTAATTTTCTTTTCTTTTACACGGATCCACGCGTTGATTTACTTGGACGTAGTAACGGTGTTCATTTTTATTGATATCGGGTCAGGTTCAGAGTTGTATTTTATTGTTCGGAGGGGTGGTAGGAGGGAGCAGTGAAAGGAGAAAGGGGGAGGGGTGTAATCCCAGCTCTTGGCAAAGCATCGGACCGTGCGAGCTGATAACTGGCCGATTGATGATGTCACAGTACCACTTGACAAGACACACCCGCCTTAAGGTAGGAGTGTTGGGGTTGCGACAAAAGAAAGGCACGTGTTTTGACCATTTCTATAGCAAAACTTTTTTGTTTTTTGCCAAAATAAATAAAATATTGTTCCAGTAGAAACATATAGTTTCATTTTCTTCACAATGTGATATCAACAGTCATGAAAAGGGCCCGGATTTTTATGACATGTTATCTTTTTATTGGTTCAGCATATACAATTCTCATACGTATGTACATGATCTCTGATTGGAGAAATGTATATTTTAAAGGTCATTTTTTGTCATTTGGGATTTATAGGTAATTTTTCCTTGGTTTTCGTCTATTTAAATTCATTTTTAGACTTTAACAATAATTTTTTGAGTAATTTTAAGGTATTCTTGTCGATTAAATATTTTTTAATATCATCGATATTTTACTTAACGTACAAATATTTCCAACACACAGTTTGTCTGAAGGAAAAGATAATGTAGGCAATTAACTTTATATCCTCTTTGCTTGTCTGGTTGTAAACACACATTCCTGGTGAGACACTGCAACTAGACTGGAGAGGGTTGCGTTGGTAGGGGGAGGTTATTACTTACGAATCATCGAAATAATTATAAATCAATATTATATTTAGCAGAATGTAAGAGCTTAGTTGTTAAATACTTCATTGGAATGAATAAATTTTAGTCTACATTTATAAAGCACATATTTGATTTAGTCGTGTGCATTTATTACACCTCTTTTTTCATTTTTTAGTCAATTTTTTGAAAATTTGAAGTTATTTAAAAAATAATTTAGGTCATTTTATCAGTCATTTTTTGATAGTATTAGGCTTATCATAATTCGGGCTCTGGCAGCATTAGAGGACAAACTTTTTAAATGAAGAGTAAAAGTTGTCATTAAATTCCAGGACACTTTCGTCAAATATTCAAGAACAGTTAAGAACACTATGTGTATAAAATTAAACTAAAGTTCGTTCACGGTAGGAGTTTACCTCTGAAAGGCCTTTTTCCCTACCAGGAATCTATTATATAGTAGGATATTGGTCGGAAAAAAGACCTTTCAGAGATAAACTCCTACCGTGAATGAAGTATAATTATGTTATCTGCTGGAGGAATATTTTATTTATATTAGCCAACAAGTGTTTTGCTATAAAAACTACAAAATCACTGGTCTTCTCTCTCGTCGCCTTCCCCTCCACCTTAAGAAAGCGCTTTTCGTTAATGTAAATTGAAGGGCTACAAAATATTATTTTTACAGAAGTTATAGTATATATTTCCACAAAAAGGCTTTAAATAAATATTTGAACGAATACAATAATGATTATTTTTGTTGTTTCATAAATTAATGAAAAACTATACACACATAACTATTTTGTTTTCTCTAAATTAGTAAGGAACTCCGATTGCTCTTTATTAACATTTTCTATTAAATTTCTAGATGTATTTTGTAAAATAATTAACAGCACAAATTGAAATACTCGTGAAATTTGAACAAAAATAGCTAACAATTTTAAACTTTCATTTAGAATATGCTAGCTCCCTGTACTGAGTGCGCCCGAATTGGGTGGCTTATGTTAACCTCTCTACATGGCTGCATGAATGGCTGCATAGCATCTGTCATCAGGTTTTTTATTATTTATTTATTATTTAGCACCACGTCTTACTACCCGTTCGTATTATATGCTTTAAGTACTAATTACGTTAATAGATTAGGATTTGGGAAGGTTGAATTAGAGGAAGTGATCCTGCATTTGCATGGAGAGAGAGAGAGAGAGAGAGAGAGAGAGAGTGGAAAACCATTTAGGAAAAACCACCCCAGTTCACCCGACCGAGATTCGAACCTCGATCTCCCCGTCCTCAGCAGTCGAGCTCAACATGACTAGCGCGTTATCCAACTACGCCACCAAGGCGGGTCTGTCATCAGCTCTCATGAAAGAATTTATGCTTTATTTCTACACATTTCTTGTTGGTGTTTTTGGTTATGTATATATATATATATTTGACTATATATTCATGTCTAACCTTATTAGCGGATATTAACCAAACCTTGCACAAAGCTAGACCTGTATTGGAGGTGATTTTATTTAGTGGATGGAATAAAATATAAAAAGTATATATTTCTTAGAAAGAAAGAAATCTATTTTCAGATAGTTAATCTAAGGTAAGGCTCCGTCCTTAAATTACACAGGGCTTCTTTTTAATGATTTTTGATCCCCGTATTCCACCCACGTTAGGGATCGTACTATTTTCCGTCACCACCCCTTTATCTTACGTAATTTTTTACTCTCTGGTAAATTAGATTATTTTAATTGTTTGGTTATTCTTAGATATGAAAAAATTGTAATAAAGCGAGTGATGTGAAATATTTAGGATATTTTAATAATTGCGTTAAATAAATTAAATACTAAGTGGAATTTTAAAATTAAAATATTTATTTTCTGTCCAAAAAAAGTTTCACTATAAACATTGATAAAAAAATCTAACGTTAAATGGATTCTCACCCCCCTCCACTCTCATAAGAAATCATAAAAAAAATACTAAACCCCATCCTCACCCAAAAACCCTTACGTAATTTAAGGATTCCCCATTGTTTTTAAATATCCGTGTTTATTGAGTAACATTTAGATTTAAACTAAGTTTAATTTGGTACTTTATTTAAGCTGAGAAATTAAATAAAAATAAATCTGTTTGTTTCTATTATGTCCTCTTTGGCCATATTATTATTCTGATCAAGACAATTAAAGTCAATGCTTGCTTCAACTATTATTGAATAAAATTTGTCTCTAGCCCACATCATCAATGGCCGGATGGTCTGAAGCTTCACTCTCGCTATAGATTGAATTCCCGGTGTCAAGGTTTGAATTCCAACAGGGTGTACTGAGGATTTTTTATGATATGATTTTCCATTATATTTTCTCTCAAATGCGATTATATTTCCTCTTCATTCAAACTTCATAAACCCTACCTTTATAATGTAAATATGCAGATAGCCCGAATGGGTAGTAAGATGGGGTGCACAAAAAAAGAAGCGTGATGGCGGGCGCATAGTCTTAAGGTCCCACCAAGGTTTTTTTTTTCCTAAACGGGTTTCACAAAAATGCGGGTACATTTCCTTTAAAACTCTACCTTTCTGATTACTACCACAACACAAGCGTATTATCCGAATGAAGTTACACGTGGTAAAAAATAAAAGTAAAAGATGGGTTGAATCTTATATTTTCTAGAATCCAAATCTTAAACTCTCTTTCGTATCTTGAATTTGGATTGACATCCTTGAATATTAACAAAAGAAATCTAGTTAAAGTGAAAATATTGGTACCACTGTCAAAAAATATATTTTGTCGCACATCTTAAGTAATAAAAAGTAAATAGAACATTTTTTGGGTAAAATAATATTAATGCAAATTTTCGCCATTTTTTACTTTCTCTCGACCTCAATAGAAGTATTATGTTAGTCAAAAAATTGGACTCGAAATTTCGATAAAGTTTGAGATTACGTCTTGATACCGAATAAGTTGTTTTTGTTATTCCATCTATCTTTATCTCGGACTAGAGCGGAAATTATTTTATCGATTGGGCTAAGACTTAAGATCTGGGGTTTGAATAAGGTTCTCCTGAGGAGTTTTTAGAAATAGATATCCAACCTTAAAATAAAGGGTAGTTTACTGAACATAAAAAAAGGACTAAATTAATTTTCTTTAAATCCACCCTAACAATTTTGATTAAATTTGGTATCTAGACATTGTTTATCACCACAAACAAAATGGTAATGATGATTTTCCCTATTTTAATCATATCTCCGCCACTATTCGAGATTCAAAATAACTTAACTTATTATTATTATTATTATTATTATTATTATTATTAAATATAAAACTCTTTTATTTGAAATATATGTCTATGCAGCCAATAGTTTCTGAGATATTATTAAACATAAATTGGTCCATGGGGTACTTTGAAATACGAAATTGATTGCTATGCTCTTAGGTGAACAAAGATTCTCCTCTTCACTCGATGTTTCTGTAACATTGTATAGTATTTCAGTTATGTTCTTTGGTGTAGTGTTTCTGCAACTAAGTATTTTATTTATTTCCACAAATCTTACAAGCTTTTAGTAAATGTTTCTATTTTGAGACTAAAGTGAAGGTCTGTGAGGTGCACCGATCCATTAATTTTAAAGTAGTTTTGTTATTTTTCCTAGTTACACGATTGATTACCAGTTACCAATTTATTAGGAAATTAATTTCAAGTCTAGGTCTTCATTACGGGTTCCGATTATTTTTTTATATATATTTTTACTAATCTCAAATCTTTCATATATATTAAGATTCGAGCAGCATCTCGATAATAGTTCGGGTTTTATGTAATTACATATTTTAATTCTGCCAGTTAGAAATGTGAAAAGGGAAATGTCAAATAAGATAATTTTAGATTGTATTTTAAATTTAATATGTACATATTTTTGATATATTTTACTATAATTCTACATATTTTAGAAGATATAGCATAAATTTACATATTTTACGTGTTCTATTTTATTGTGGTATTATTTTTATGTCTATCTTGGGGAAAATACTTCTAAATGTTGTATCCCTAATATTCAGGGAGCCTGTACTTTCATAAAGGAATGTATTTATTGAAAGACAGTGAACAAAGTCCAAGTCAGGTATGCTGGCGCGTCAATGAGAATTACAGTTGTCATAACATAGCTTTATAGCTGACGTTTCTCATGCTGTGAAGGGAATACATCGTGGTGTCGCTACAGTAGCCCCATGGCTTTTTTGGTGCTGACTGAGAGCTCACAGCTGACTTCTGACAGTCAAAATGTATGTATATACCTAAATGTTGACTGTAAGAAGTCAGCTGTGAGCTGTCAGGCAGCACCAAAGAAGCCATGGGGCTACTGTAGATATTAGTGGCCTCAGCAGCGCGTCTCTCACGCGGCGTGTCAGTTTGTAAACATCACGAAGAGTTGTTAAAACAATAATTTTATTATTGGGTTTGATTATTTCATTTTCCCATTGTTCTTTGGTCTGGAGAAGAAACGAATATAAAGCGGTAAATAAAAGAACAAATGATGAAAATGGAACCCAAAAATAACAAAGAAAATGTAATTTGAAGTTTCTCAAAATAATATGATATGTTGAGCTGTCTTTTGAAAAGCAAACGAGACCCACCTATGACTAAACATGTAGGTGCAATATTAATATCTGCTAGTATGTCAAGATCAAACATTTAACCTTTGACTGAAAAAATTGATTCTAGGAAACTGACTTTAAAACTCGGTTTCAAAGAGCCGGCAGCATTTCAAGTTTCTAGTGTTTGTTTGATTTCTAGAATAAGTTTTATATAATAATGCTATTTATTTGAAGTCTTTAGTTAAAGCGAAATTTATAGTATAAAACAAACTAACATCGCAACTAACGAACTCGTTAAAAAAGTAATTGTACTGTACTTGTGTGTATTTATTACGTTTATGTGTTTTTTATTACGTTCTTCAAAAACCTGCGGGCATAAAATTAAATCTCGTTTCAATAATATGTGTATATAGTTTTTATTTTAGTCTTAGCACCACGTCTTACTACCCATTCAATCTATATGCTTATGTAATAATTACTATAGTGGTTTTATAAACTATGGTTATAGTTATATGAAATGTACCCGCATTTGAATGAAGGGATAGTGGAGCCATTTTGTAAAAAAAAAACTAGTGCAACCGACTGAGATTTGAACCTCAATCTCCCCGTAATCGACAGTCTAGTCTATTGAGAGAGTGACACCTTAGACCATGCAGCCACCGAAGCGGATGTATGTATCATTGACGTAGGGAAAGAAGGTTTATTCAATGTTACGTATTTTCACATCGCTCCCCAACTGAGAGCGCCTGAAATGGTCAGCTTATGTTAACCTCTCTACATGGCTGCATGAACGGCTATCTACCCAAAATCAGTCAAAATATTTTTTTACAACAAATTTTTACTAATTTTGTTACATATCTATGAACATATTTTATAGGTTAATACTACATATTCAATCTCTAATTATGACTAATACGAGTGAGACTCGTCTCAGTGGCCGAACGGTCTAAGGCGTTTCTCTCTTGTTAGACTGGCCTGCTGATGCCGAGAAGATCGGGTTTTGGATCCCAGTTGTATCTATTGAAGGTGGCCTTTCCTAAATGGTTTTCCACTTTCCATCCATTCTAATGCAGGTAGACTACCTCTAAAATATTTCCTTCCTTATCCTTACCTCATTAGAGTAATTATACTACTATAAAGCCACATGGCTGACTCACTCACTGACATTAATGTTTACCCACTTCCAGATGAGCCAGAATCTTGAAATTTGTCAAACTTATAGCTTCTGACCTGTTACCGACGGAAAAATTCCTAAAAGTTAAAAATAATAATTTTAACCCCCGAAAAAAAACCTCAAATTGTCGGAGCAACTTTAAAGTCGTTGCTGACCTTTCTTTGGAGGTCTCTTGTGGCTAAACGGTAAAACCTATCAAAAAAGTCTATGGAATTACATTAGTTTACATCCACCTGCAAAGAAAACTCACCGGGGGTTTCCGCCCCCAACGAGAAAAGCGAGTTATCATATATGAGTATAGCTTGAACAGGTAGTAAGATGCGGCGATGATAAAAAGAGAATGTGATCCAGTTGAATATGAATGTTCCAGAGCGCTCTGGTGGTGACGGATCAGCAAGGCAACCTGAGGATCACCGTCAAGAAGACCAAACCCATCCTGGGGATCGCGATAGAGGGAGGCGCCAACACCAAGCACCCCTTGCCCCGCATCATCAACATTCACGTCAGTACCATCCTCTCTGCCGGTGTCACATATAATATAAAGTCCGTTCACCGTAGGAATTGTTTTCTGAAAGGCCTTTTTCCCTACCAGAAATCTATTATATAGTAGGATATTGGTAGGAAAAAAGACCTTTCAGAGAGTAATTCCTACCGTGAATGGAGTATACCTTATTCAACGAATGTATACATAAAAAAAACACCGCCTAGTGTCCCATTTGTGTATAAAGGGCCTTATCTGACAGCTAGTAAAGTTACTAGATCAGGGCTGTCATTCTCCTGTATATCCAAGATGGTGATTCCCAATCAGGGTTCCACGAGAATTTACAAACGTTTTCTTTTTGTTGGGTTGTCCATAATTTGTGTACATTGTGTAAACATGTTAAGAGAACTTGTGTATCCAAAGAAGATGAAGATAAGAGTGCTGTTAAGAATGTTCGTTGATAAAAATATTTTCAGGACAAGTTCAAGTAACACTTATTAATAATACAAAGAAATGGGCAATACATACTCTTGAATTTGTTTTTATAAGGTTTGAGTAGATTATTATTTATCAACTCTACTGGTTTATACGTATATTTTATCATTCACCCTTGTTGAAACTAATATCTGTATGCCAATCATGGTTTCCCAAGATTTTAAGAAATATTGTATTCTTTCAAACAAAAAAGGTTAATAATCACTGATCTAGGAGAAACGGAAAAACGCAGTGAGTTTCACACAATTTTTATTTATTTTTTAATTTGGGACATTAAACTGCAAGCTTTAAATATTAGTCCCACATAAAAAATCCACTACAAAAATAATCGAGCACATGTCCTATCTCCCACCCTATACCTCTTTTTTTTACCTAAAACATTGTATTGTGTAGCAAATCAATAAACGTTCCTATCAAATTCAAATCATATTATAAACACAAATGGTATGACTTAACTAAAGAAATGTTTATGTCAAACGAAATTTCATTTCTCTGTATAACTCCCTAAGCTCTAAAGTGTCTGTATAAAGTATAAACTATATTTCTTCTTTAAAATACGAAAAATATAATGTAGTGGTAATAAAATAATGGCAGCCATGTATATCCACTTTCATGTATTCATATATTGAGTCACGTGATCTACAACAGTAACTTTTGTTAAAAAATAATAATCTTGGCACCGCGTCTTAATAACTGTTCAGGTTATACGCATATGTTCTAATTACGCTTATGATCTAGGCATTAGGAAAATTGAATTTAGAAGAAGTGAACCCACATGTTCATTGAGTAAGTATCAAACCATTTTGGAAAAAAAAACACTCTTCAGTACACCCAATCGGTATTCGAACCCCGTACTCCCTGCCTTCAGCAAGCCAGTCTAACACGAGAATAATGGCTTAGACCACTCGGACACTGAAGCAGGTGATACGTCTTATTAAAACCTTTAAGATAATAATTATTATCATATAGTAAACCAAAGCCTTTATTGACCTCTGACAAGACGTGTACTAATCACAACTTGTGATTGTGTGGAATGCCAGGCCTTCACCGTGGTTCGGATTCCACGTTAAACTGTAGGTCCTCCATTTCATCTCACAATCACCCTACCATTAACACATTAGCGTAAGTTCGTATAACCCGAACGGGTAGTAAGACGCAGTGCTAATAATAATAATAATTATTATTATTATTATTATTATATAGTAAACTGTTATCATTGTTGACCGTGAAAAAAATATTTTTGTATTTTCTTAAAGTCCCTCCTTATGAAAATTGGACTGTATATTCCATTCACGGTAGGAATTACTCTCTGGAAGGTCTTTTTTCCTACAAATATCCTACTATATAATATATTTATGGTAGGGGAAAAAGGCCTTTCAGAAGTCAATTCCTACGGTGAATGGAATATAGTTGAACAACGCTAGTGGTGGGTCGTGGGTTGTTACCAAGGCTAAGCTCTGCTTAACATGTTTGTACTAGTAAATGATTCCCTTTTCTTCGCCATCAAACTCGCCCTTTAAAAGCCAATGCACATACATTATCTTGTTTGTGTTTGGTCACATTGACTCCAGTCATCACTTGGTTGTGTCCAGGTACTTGTTGCTAAGGAGTATCTTCTTTTTTATGTATATATATATATATATATATATGTATGTGTGTGTGTGTCTTACCATTCGTTCGGATTATACACTTATATAATAATTACGCCAATGGTTTTAGGGATTAGGAAGGTTATATTTATTGGAAGTATACCCGCATTTGCGTGGAAGAAGAGTGAAAAACCAACCTTAGTACACCCGACCGAGGTTCGAACCTCCATCTCCCCGTCATCGGCAGACTAGTCTAATGTGAGAGTAGTGAGTTAGACCATGCGGCCACCAAAGTGGTTCCAGGGAGTACCGATATGAGGAGGTGGGGATGAATCTAAAAACCAAATTAAAATCAAAATTGGTCGTCAGCTCTACCATCATCTTCTCTTGTCTTG
Source organism: Timema shepardi (assembly GCA_902151425.1). NCBI lineage: Eukaryota > Metazoa > Arthropoda > Insecta > Phasmatodea > Timematidae > Timema > Timema shepardi. The sequence goes on from CABFVX010000329.1 coordinate 9,967, forward strand.
ATTCGTCTACAATCCTCAGCGCGGCTTATTTGAAGCTGTAATTCGGGTTAGAAATAAGGGAGTAAGGGAATGAAGCTAGAATGTTTTGAGCGTCAAGGGGAGTCCCCCAGTCCCCTGCCAATCTAACGACCGGCAACTTGCCAAACTCGGTAAACTTGGCTCCCGTGTAGTTGGTAGAACTGTTTTTTTTTTTCCTTTTCACTTGAGCTTTAGAGAACGTGTGGTTGGCATTGCAAGTGGTTTTCTTCTGATGTTTTAGACACTTTCTGAAGAGGAAAAGATAACATTACAAAGTTGAAACAGCAATAACATTTCTTATTATATATATATCAAAGGGATTATGTTATTTTCTTATTCCCAATAGTCTAAATGTCAAACTAAACTTGTTTGCTACTTTCAACAGCTAAATAAAATATTAAAAAGTCAAGAATGTCAAATAATATTAATTATTACAGTCCCCAGCCATCTTAATACTTCCGCTCCAGTTTGCCTAGACCGATGCAATTCAATATAGACCAATCATAAACAACTGATTCGCCGATAAAATTTGATCGATACATCGTGACTTTCAATACATACATGCATAGGTACATGATCAAGCCATTCCCTTTCGGGATAGGCAAGAAACTAGATATATAATTCAAAGAACAATTCCCTACTTAATACATCATCACTAACATTCTTCGCTTTCAGTATGTACCTTGCGATATATCAAATAATAAATATATCAATATTTTGGAGAAAATTGCCATCCCTATTTATTGCCGGTAAGTAAGAGAATGAGATTCAAATTCCGGCTGGATGTTTTAAGGGGTGTTCTTTTTTAAAATGTTTTCCCGATTTCCCTCCACACAAATGCGTGCGTAATTTCACTAAAACTCCATCCACCTTCACTCATTCTGACCGTATTAGAGTAGTTAATAAAGAAAAAGATGAGGAAGTTTGCCCCGGGTCTGCAACCAATCCAAACATATCTCTTTTAAAGCAGCAAGTCTTACCGGAATCACAACTCACACACATAAAAGTCAATAATTGTAATTTGTATTGATTTCTTTTCTTGATTTTCCAAACACGATTATTTTAAAGGTGGTTAGTAATGTAAGTTAAGAATAATGTAGAGTCAAATTTTCATTGGAAGGACCTTTTAGAAAATACTAACTTTTTTGTGCCCAAAATTGCTAACATTTTACTATATCATTAGTGTTAATTAATAGGTATTGATAAAATCAATCAAAAATGACATCTGCAGATCACATGACTTGACGTATGAATACGCGAAAGTAGATCTAGTAACTCTTAAAGCTACCTGATGGGACTTTTCCTAAATAAATTGAACTGTTGCTTGATATTATAATTAAAATATTATTTTTTATTTATGGTGTTGATTTTGGATTAATAGTTACCCCCAATTCCACTGCTCCAGGCCTTCTGAATTCTCAGGCCGGCCTTGAAATCAACCCAGAATTAAATTAAATACTTGTTAATGTTTATGCGCAGGAGAATGGCGCAGCGTTCGAGGCTGGTGGCTTGGAAGTGGGTCAACTGATCCTCGAAGTGGATGGTCAGAAGGTGGAAGGTCAGTCAGAACCTGTTACAAACACAAACCTATTATATGACCACATATTCAGGCTTTATCTTCAAACAGGGAGTATAACGAATTTAAAGAGTTCTTAAAACAAGTTGTAAAGGTTTGGAATTAATAAATTGTTTTAAGGTGCAATTTAGAAAGCATAAACTAGCAATTATAGACAGGCCAGTTCCCTCACTACATGGTTATAGGGATTTACCACAATAATAGAGTATTCTCGTTTATTTCGGTAGGCACACGGATTAGGCCTGCATTCCAATTTAATCCAAAGCTTTCTAGGCGCTAGGGTTGTATGTGTTGTAAGCTATTAGACGTACTATCTTAAGTTAAGTTTGTTTGTAATTCGTGAGCTCAATTAATTTATGTATTTATAAAGTGCACCTTAAATATAACGTGAAAATGTGATTGTAATGTAAACAGTGTTAGTCTACTTTCCCTTCTTTCTTCCCAGGGATGCACCACCAAGATGTGGCGAGGCTCATAGCGGAATCCTTTGCGCGTCGGGAGCGCCACGACATCGAGTTCCTGGTGATTGAGGCGAAGAAGTCCAACTTAGAACCCAAACCCACGGCGCTGATATTCCTGGAGGCCTAGCATCTGCTCTCCCTGCCCTGAGCCTGAGCAGTCGACTCAGCCACTTGGACACACACAACCACCCGCTCGCCTCCACGGCCATCGCGCTGAACAGACGAACGTCTCTATTGGGTCGTGACTGGCTATCCATCGCGCTAAACAGACGCACATCTCTTGGGCCGTGTCATGCTAGCCAACGCGTTGAGACGAGGAATGTAGTATATATTGGTCTGTAACTGACTAAACATCGCGCTGAATATACGAACGCCTCTATTAGGCCGTGACTGGCTAAACATCGTGCTAAACAGACGCACATCTATATAAGAGACGAACGCCTCTATTGGGCAGTGACTGGCTAAACATCGCACTAAACAGATGTACGTCTCTTGGGCCGTGACTGGCAAGCTAGGAATGTATATATGTATTGGTCTGTGATTGGCTAAACATCACGCTGAAAAGACGCACGTCTATATTTGGCCGTGATTGATTAACCAGCTCACTTAACAGACGACCATCTCTATTAGACTATGACTGTCTAGCTATCACACTTAACAGACGCACATCTCTATTGGGCCGTGACTGACCAGCCATTGTGCTGAACAGACGCACGTCTCTATTGGACCGTGACTGTCTGAGAGGAGAGATAGTCATCCATAATCAAAGAATGGGAAGAGAGATTCGGAATGACTGTGAAACTTTATAACAAAATTGCATTGATTTTTGCTTGTATTGAAACAATAGAGGGGAAATGTCACACTCATTACTGAAATCTTTTTCTATCAGTATTTTAAAATATTAATTACACACTAATTTGAAATTATTATTGTTTTTATTTCAAGGTAAAAATACTTATGTTAAGTTATTTGAATAAAATTGCCCATTTTTTCCCCACCAAAAAACTATATTATTCAGGAGATAATTATTAATATAGGCCTAACTTTTTATTAGTAACCATTAGATTTAATTTCAAATATAATTTCCTTAAAATATTATGCCTTCATTCTCTCTTTATTGTTACATTTTAAAATCAAGCTATTTATGAGATTCTAATCTATTCCGAATGTTTTTCCCAAAGAGGTCGTGCTCTATGTCTGTTATAGGTGTAAAATAATGTAATAATCGTTCGTCTGGTCTGCTTGTTGTTAAAAACCTCAGCTGTAAATACGAAACCATGTTGTATATAGGCCATGACTGTTATTTACGTGCTACAAACTAATTTAGTTTTACGTAAATTTAAGTGGCTGATTCAAAGCATGCAAGTTTTATTCGTTTCCTTAGGTTTGAAACACCAACAACAATGGCGGCAGCTGTAGAAGTGTTCTGAGTTTCGCGCAGCATATTGTTGTGGCTCTATATAATGTACAGGACATGGACTGTGTGTCGTAGCAGTTTTATAAATGTGTTTGTAAGATGTGTTACCGTTCTTCCGCAACCACTGCAGTATAGCCTTAATATTATGCTGTCATTTGATGGGAGTTCCGAGAGTGCCTAGTTTTCAAACTGTTCAATGTGGCGAGTAACGTGGTTTGTTACATTTCTGCTAGGAATGAACAATATCTTCGGAAATGTGCTCAATATTCATTCATTCCTTTGTTGTGGAAAATATGTGTAGCGGCGATAGTTCTCAGACCTTTTACCTTTTTCTCTGAAGATAACAGTCATAGTAAGATATTTTTTCTTAAAGTTCATATATCAATTATTATTTATTTTTGTCAAAATATTACTTATTAATGGAGCTTGTGGTGAACAAATATTTCAGACTGTGATTTTCTAAAAACATTAAAAAAAAACATCCCCAAGCCATAGAAAATAAAGTGGCTACATATAGAATTATAAATCTAATTCACTGTTATAACAATATTTCCTTTATTTAAATAATATCTTTATCATTGAGCTTTTTACAGTTAATTTCGTAAAGAAAAAATTATCTTAAACGTTGAAAATAAAAATGTTTATTTAATGTTGGGGCCTTTACAGTCCTAAATTCTGATTCTTTAACTTACATACTTATGATGTTTCAAAATTGTACACACACTATGTAATCAATCGCATGATATAATTTCAACCAATGGGAGATTTGACTCGCTGAAAGAAAATAATATCAACAAATTTTTGTAACCACAGTTATTATTTTCACATATTCTTTTAGTTACAATTGCGACTTACTTTATTCTTTCCATTCTAATTTTTTTTTAAACTTTAACTGAGAGCTGGAAATGTTTCTATACATACATACGTTTATCTATTCATACATATTGTCATGTGATTGGCAGTGGCGAGTTTTGATAATTATCAATATCCATGAAATAACACTAATAAAATTAGACAAATGTTATCATTAATGACTGTAAAAAAGTTTGTATTTTCTAAAGACTCTCTTCAAAACAAAATCTTACTTTAAATGGAAATAAGTTTAGAAAATAATGGCATTTTATTTCACAGCCCTTAATTATTTCATCTCAATACGCACCTCAAAGTTCACTTTTATTTTTAATAGTGATTGGTTCATTATAAACACCCAGTATTTTTGCAGTTTTTATAGCAAAACCATTTTTTTTGGCCAAAATAAATCAAATATTGCTTTAAATAGATATAGAGTTCAATTATCTTATATGAGAAACATTTAAATAGCTAAAACAAAAGGTTATCAATAAATTTCTGGACATCCTGGATAGATATTCAAGAGATGTTGAGGTCACCATGTGATGAAACTTAAATTCTGTTTGTAGTGAAGCAATATTTTATTTATTTTGGCTAAAAAAAGTTTTGATATAAAAACTGCAAAAACACTGTTTTTTGTCATCTACAACCCCACCTTAAAGTTGATTCAATTCATATGAATGCTCACAAAGTATATAAATACAGCTCAGGTATTTGTGCACTTCAAACTAAAACTGTCAAGTCAATCTCTTAAGAACTATGGACTAAAGAACACACGGACATGGAGTATGTAGATTATGTTTTATTGTTGATATATAAAATACAAAACTTCACCAAAATTATATTTAAGATATAATTAAACTTATAAGTTTCAAAATTGGTGGTTTTGTTACTGAATTCTCATTTTGTTATCATTTGATTGCCTTAATCAAAATGGTATGTTTTCAAACCCCATTTATAACACGCCAATGAACAAATATTTTATTATAAAATTCAAACTAAAATAATTTACGATAAGGGGTCTGAAAAATTTCGCCATTACTAAAAAATTAACTATACCAGACAAAAAATGTAATCCCAAATCTTAACTTTCTCTGTAAACCTTTAGATCTGCAACTAAATGAGCTATTGTGATAGTTAAATAAATTATATGTGAAATGTTCATAGCCTGTATCAAAGCTACGTTGATATATTCATCTCATAAAATTACTTACACTTGTCTGGTATTCTCTTATGAAGCTATAAATTATTTTTCTGTAAAAATGGGTAGCAAATGCCATTTAAAACCCCATTTCTGTATGTTATTCTTAACACTAGTCTCATTATTGGTTCTTATTTGATAAACAATACTCCACCCTTTTTTAACATGTCTATTATATACTTATTGTCCTTCAAGGATATTCTATGTATGAGAATAAAACATCATAGCTAATTTAAAATACATTCATCAAACTAAAGGAAACATATTTTATCCAAATTACAATAATGGATCAAAAAGCCAAGCTACTATAGTTGTTAGTTATGGCTATAGCCGAATCTAAATATCATATTCTTTAATTCTAATAAGTTTAAACAGTTCTATTCAACTTTTTATAGTAAAAAAACATACAACTTACTAAAATGAGATATATCTATTCAATCACTTTAATAGCTCACTGATGTGAATACAAACCAGTGTTAGCAACTGTAGTTCTTGAAATTACAGTATTCCAACAACACTCTTGAACAAATCAAAGGAGTTTATTTAAAAAATATCAAGGTATATAATACAATACTTTTAACAAATATCACTTGAATACTCTTGATAATATTGTGAAACAAATATTCAAGTATACTCTATTTATTTAGTGTATCATTCACAACTGTAGGAAATAAAATTTTACTTCAGTTACTTAGGTTCTTAAACAACATTTAGTTTGGATTAAAATTGTTTTAAAATATATTTTAAATATCTGAAAAGAGAGCAAATGCCTACCTTAGTCATAATGTTACAGTTATAAAAAAAATCAACTTGAAAAAAATAAAGAGAAAAATGAAACAATATCATTTTTGATGCAAAATGGTTCCTTCACGATCATGTTTATAATACAGATTTGATAAAAATAGAATCAACACAAAAAAGGAGGATTGACGCAAATAAAGAAGTTAAATTGGGAAATGCGTTGAAAGATAAAATTGATTTTAACTTGTCAGAAAGAGTGTATATTTAGAGTGATTGTGATAAAACACTTGTATAAAATTACATTATAATACTAGACACTTTAACATACATATTAAAAAATGTGAGTCACAGAAACATTACACAATCAGACTAAAAAACATCATGATATAAATATTAAGACATAAGTCAAATAGTCATTAGGAGCAATATAGTATTAAACGAAAACACTGAAGTTGGTTAACTTAATTAAATTTTTAATTAAGTTAACCAACTTCAGTGTTTTCGTTTAATACTATATTGCTCCTAATGACTATTTGACTTATGTCTTAATATTTATATCATGATGTTTTTTAGTCTGATTGTGTAATGTTTCTGTGACTCACATTTTTTAATATGTATGTTAAAGTGTCTAGTATTATAATGTAATTTTATACAAGTGTTTTATCACAATCACTCTAAATATACACTCTTTCTGACAAGTTAAAATCAATTTTATCTTTCAACGCATTTCCCAATTTAACTTCTTTATTTGCGTCAATCCTCCTTTTTTGTGTTGATTCTATTTTTATCAAATCTGTATATATAGTGTTCCTTACTAAAATTAAATATGTTTTTTATGTTTATAATAAATGAAAAACATTGACGTAGCCACTTAAAATGTCATTCCATTAGTCATTTTTCCTAGATTAGTCTCACTACTTTTGTCAAAAGTATAGGGTGAACTTGAATATTCAACTCAATTATATTTTAATTGGGGTTCTTTTTTATGGATATAGTTTGACAAACATAGTTTGAAAAATAAAATAATATTTGCACTGTTATGTTATGTCTTTTGTTTAAAGTGGGCTTTCAATATCTTTATTTCAATTAAAGACACCGGTGCAATAACGAGAATGCTTCATTTTAATTTTGGTTTTTCGAGAGTTACAAAAAAATTGTTTATAAAATAACAAGTGTGACTAGACTTTAAAAAAATATTATGTTAATCATTATGTAGTATACAAATAAAATAAATTTTTGTCATTCTTCAATTCACACGAGTTATTTTTATAAAAAGATTTTTGTATTCGTTGGAAAAAAAAATACAAAAATGAAGCTTTCTCACTATTGCATCGGGGTCTTCAACTAGTTACAGTATTTACTTGATATTTTACCATTTGAATGATCAAAAATGAGATGACAATTTTGAATAAATCCAGCTGTGATATATATAAAAGAAAGAATACAACGCTAATAATAACGGGTGTAGATAGATGGTGTAAATTGTTAACTATGGCATTTGTTACTCAACGTAAAACGAGTTTGGCTTACTCTGGGTGTTTGTGAATGAGGAAAGTTACTCTCAGTGATGTATAGGTGTGTGATTTTTATGATTCAAAGATTGATGAAATGAGCTGCTACCACTCGAGAAGGCTGTGCCAAGCTGAGAAAACAAGACAGAGCAATGGCAGTTGGGAGGTTGAAAAAAAACAAACAATAGTTGTGTCTGAGATCAGGGCAAGGGAGCACTGAAGATAATGTCTCTCATTATTCACTATTATAGAATCAATACTGATATTTTATAATGACAAAAATAGTTTCTTCTTTTTAAACATTGCTATTTAGAATTTACAAAACACTCTGCTGCCAGTATGGTATATGCAAAAAAAAATAATTAAAAGATCCTATATTAAAATTAGTTACAAAATGAAGGGGAACCAATTATTTACCTCGAATCCTTTAAAAAATAATAGGATATCCTGGAGTCTTGGCTTGAAAAACTGAACTCGACTCGGTAAAATGTGTGCCAAATTTTGTGCTTCGAAACATTCCTAAAGTACCCTTCACTGTACAAAAATGTATAACAATAAAGTATATACCTATACATTGTTATTCTACACGTTATACTATTGTAATGCCTTTGTACAAAGTGGGTATGACCACGCCTTTTTAATTGGATGTGTTTTAAATTTTAAAATATAAATTTTCACAGTAAATATAAATAACATTAAAATACATTCAAATGACACCCATTTTAAGGTTGGAAAGAAATCATAATTAATTTATGATATAAATATGATTTGGGATGGTCATATCAATAAAAAAAACATAATAATGTCAACAAATATTGATTTAAATTAAAATGGTGAAATCTCCCATAACAGACACCTTTGAATAGTGGATTCTTTTTTATAACGGACAGTTTAAATTTCCCTGGCAAAATAACAGACTCTTCAGTGAAACAACTCCCCAATAACTGACACAAACACGGCTAAAGATGCATATTTATGAATACAAATCTCTAAACAGCAGACAAAAATTTAAAATATCAGTTCGTATGCAGTATTTTACTGTTATACTGTCAGGAATTCCGCTGTCTTGCATGAAGTGTGAGCAGTCCTACCCTCCCCCTGTCTGTTCAGCGTAGGAATTGTTTTCTTAAAGGCCTTTATCCCTACCAGAAATATATTATATAGTAGGATATTGGTAGGAAAAAAGACCTTTCAGAAATCAATTCCTACCGTGAATGGAGTATATGTAGTAATGACTATGGTACTTCAAGGTCGTACCTCCCTCGCTTTCACTGGGGGTTATTTCATCAATTAAGTCTGTTTTCATACACCCAAACAGACCTACTGTTCACATTTCATTTTATTTGTGTATTGTTATGTGTATAGTGCAATTTGTACAGTTAGCTACATACACTATTTATTCACATGTAACAATTATCAAGCATACAATACTACACAATGCAGTAATTGAATTGTTATATTTAAAATAGCCAGTATATCATAAAGATTAAACTGTGTTAAAGCAGCATGATTTTAAACATATATAAATATTGGTTTTCTAAATAGCGGAAACTTCTTAATAACGGACTTATTTTAATCCTGAAAGGTGTCCGCTATTGAGGAATTTCACTGTAGTGAGATATATTATTCAGGTTGATGATTACATTCTACACAAATTACACACGTGTCATAATAAATAGAGAAAAAACATGTGTATGGGCATGATCTAATAAAAATTATAGACAACAGGGGTTTGGGCATGATCTAATAAAAAAGTAGATTGGCAATAGCATTGTGGGGTATGATCTAATAAAAGTTAGATCAACAACAGAGTTTCAGGTGTGGTCTAGTAAAAAGTAGATCAACAACAGAGTTGTGAGTGTGATGTAATAAAAATTAGATCAACAGGGTTTTTGGCAGGATCTGATAAAAATTAGATTGGCAACAGGATTTTGGGCATGATCTGATAAAAAAGTAGATCGACAACAGGGTTTTGGGCATGATCTGATAAAAAGTAGATCGACAATAGGGTTTTGGATGTGATCTGATAAAAAGTAGATTGACAACAGGGTTTTCGATGTTATTTGATAAAAAGTAGATTGACAACAGAGTGTGAGAGTGATCTGATAAAAAGTAGATTGACAACAGGGTTTGGGTGGGATCTGGTAAAAAGTAGATTGACAACAGGGTGTGAGAGTGATCTGATAAAAAGTAGATTGACAACAGGGTTTGGGTGGGATCTGGTAAATAGTAGATCGACAACAGGGTGTGAGAGTGATCTGATAAAAAGTAGATTGACAACAGGGTTTGGGTGGGATCTGGTAAAAAAGTAGATCGACAACAGGGGTTTGGGTTTGATTTTATTTAAAAAAATCGAGACATGAGCAGTGTGTTATTTTTTTTCTTGGCATTATGATAATCGTCACCCGGGGCTACTTAAGCTGTTGGGGTAGCTAAAGCCATTTTGCTGGGTTAATTTCGGACAATGATTTTGGCAACTCTGTTTTGAGCTTGAATTTTACTTCTCATTCCATCAATTCCATATTTTGGTGAGGTTTTGGACTACATTTTTTAATACTTTGTGTGTCTTAAAGGTAAGTTTATATACCTTTATTTATATTTAGGATAATTTCATCAAAAATTTATACATTTCATAACTTTAATCACCAAAATCATATTTTTAAGTTGAATTCAATATAAACATTCACAAACATAACCTCAAAAAGTATTTTTACGGTTGTTTTACTTCATAGGTTACTTTTCATTTTTTTTTCTATATTTTAAAATTCGTTGTTGTTTCCTATACGGGGTAACAAATGTCACCAAACATGAGTGGTCTTTGTTACCCTTTACTAACAACACCATATTATATGAAATTAAAAACATACAACTAACAAGTTTTTTTCCTCTTTTTTAGGTGAAAAATGCTTCAAAAATACCAAAGGCCCATTGGGGCTCGAACCTATAAAGATTATGCAGATGAAGTAAAAGAAGCAATAGAGGTGAGAAATGGCTTATCATTATGGAAGGCTGCCGAAACATTTGGGATTACTGCAGCAGTAAAAGGAAAAAGAAATAAGTTTGAAAGGCCTTTTGTTTTAGGTATTGAAAAGAGAGAGAGAAAAAAGGGAATGTGTGTCTTTTGGCTGGAGATTGGCGATTCCCGCTAACAGTCTTGGATATTAGGTTAATCGTCAAAGGATATCTTGATTGAAGTGGACGGACTGAACCGAGATTCAAAGGAAATATCTCTGGTCTAGATTTTGTTGAATCATTTATAAAGAGACACAGTGAGATTCTTTCCAATAGGTTGTGCCAGAATGTTAAAATGAGTATAGCGACTATCAATGAAGAAACTATAAACAGCTATTTTGATGAGCTCGCATTGATGGTTAAGGACGTAGACCCAGCTAAACTATGACGAGACCAATATTACTGATGATCCTGTCCTAAAAAATGTTGTAATAAGAAGAGGCACACATCATCCTGAACGCATAATCGATTTTTCAAGTCAAGCACGTCCGTTATGTTTTCAGGAAAGGCCAATGAAATCCTACTTCCTCCTTATATTACATTTAAGGAAGGAAATATTTATCATTCAGGGAATGAAAGTGGCCCTAAGGGTGCTGACTATAATAGGTCAAACAGTGGGTGGCCTACCTTCGAAAATTTTGAGGACTGGTTTGAGAAGAGAGCATTGCCATTCTTCAATAAGTTCGACAAATATGCTAATAAGATGTTGATAAGGGACAACCTTTCAAGCCACATTTCACCACATACTATTGACAAATGAAAACGTAACAACATCAAGTTTGTGCTACTCATCCGGAACAGTATGCACTATAGTTAACCTTTAGATTTGGCTTTTTTCAGGCCTGTAAGAGATAAAGTGGCATGAGACACTTAATGACTGGAAAAATAAAAATTGTGGCACTGTGCCTAAAAACAAGTTTCCTAGAGTCTTAAAAAAGTGTATTGTTAATTTAGGAGAAGAAAACATCAAAAACAAGTTGAAGAGTGGCTTCAGAGCAGCAGGGATTGTGTCTTTGGATCAACAGTAAGTAATGAAGAGGCTTCTTGATGATCGTAAAAAAAAATCTGAAGATCTTGATTCTACTAACAACAACTGGGTTCACTCATTCGAAACCTATCTGCAGGAGAGTATAAAGTATGAGGCAGAACCCGTGAAAAGCAGAAAAAGAAAATTAAATGTTCCAGCTGGAAAAGGTATTGAAGGACTTTAAGTTTTGGAAGCAGAGGCCTTTAACGTCGAGACTCAAGCGAGCACTTCCAAATGCCCTGAGATGTAGATTTTGAGGTATAATCTGTTACAGAAAAAAACGCCTAATAAGCCAAAGAAAACATCAGTTCAAATAGAGGATCTCAAACCGGATGTATATGTCATTGTCAAAAATATCTTCAATGAAAACACAAAAAGAGAAGTTACAAAACAGTTATATGCCATTGTACATGACACTGAACCCAAGGAAGATAAAGTAAAGGTAAAAAAAAATGGTAAGTGCTCTAAATCAAAGGTAAATAATTGTGTGTTCCCAATTGTGGATGATGAGATAGATGTGAATTTTGCAGACATTGTCACTACTGTACAGCCTGTAACAATCAATAGAGGACGCCATACTTTTCCATTTGAACTTGTTAACTAAACTTCAATCAGTAAATGTCAAATTAAACATCTTGAATTTTTTTAGTGTAACTTAAACATACGAAACAATAATTATTTTTTTTACTTTTTACAGTTTTATTTTAACTAATAAATATCTTGAACAGTATTTGTACATTTATTTCAGCCCTTTATATTAATTTTGCTATCCCATCAACTAACATAAACCAAACATTGAATTCTTACTGCTGGCTTTAGTTACCCATATCAAGGGGTAACTTAAGCCATCATGTTTTGTTTTTTGTCTTTAAAATACATGTCTTAGGAAACTTTCATACATGTAAACATAGTTTTTATAATAAAATTATCTAGCCATTGGGCCACCTCATTTTTAAACATATAAACATAAAGTATAATTGTAGGTCCGAGTTTTACAACAATTAGTTAATCTCTAAAGTAAATCATCTTGAATTGGCATATGTCTCAAATTGAAAAGTGGCCTAAGTAGCCCCAAATGACGGTGCATTAAATACAGGTTTAGAGAAAATCAATAGCATTACTATTAAAGTGTAAAATGTAAAACAGTTACAGTTTGTGAGTGATGTAAACCCATCCTTTACATAATATACTGTAGGCTATCAGTTTGCTTAAAACAAAAGATGTCAAATTATTGTGGTTATCTTGAAAGCATAAACTTAATTGATCATTTATTAATTTTAGTGAAAATTTTTAAGACATGATAGCAAACTATTTAACATAGTTGTGACCTGCCTTGTCATTTGAGAAACCATAAAGAGTTTAAATAAAGAAATATTTATTGTATCAAGAAAGTACAAAAACCGGTAACTAAGCTGTTTCTGTCAAACCATTGCAAAAAAGATGATTTGTTTTGACATACATTTAAAAAAACTTGCACTAGAATAACCATTAGTCATTAATACCTTATAGAGTTACAATTTTTTCTATTAAAAGAGAAATAATAAATTAAACAACCATTGAAGGACTTTTTTTTTAAGCTCAGGGCATGTGGTTCTTTTAAATCAGTCAAAGAAAACAAAGCAATTCAATCTTTCATCGTAATATGTATTGGTAAATTAAAACATCAACCCGTGGTGTACTCCCGTACTTCTATACACAATACTATTCCTAGTATGAAAACCTGTTACATTCAAACTTAGAAACTCGACTGCCCGTCTGGGGCAGTGAACCCTTGATGCTCCACGCCTGCAACGTCATATAGGCACAGCGCCATCTGGTGGTGAGTGCCGTGTTCTCCAGCTATCACGTGCATGGTACACAATGTAGTGCGTTAAAGAAAAGATAAGACTTAAAAGTTGATTGTATGTTATTAATTGATTATGATTTGCTCCAGTCAACATGAATTGAGGAGGCATAAGGTCATACCCAACTTAAATAATTGCACTTGCATCTCCCTCCAACCACCACATCACAAAAGAGAATGTAATTCATTTAATGCAGCTTTGTTTTATGTAGTTGCATAAACGTTACTGTACTGATTATGTAAAATACATTACACATAAGTTAGATTTAGTTTTTAATACCTAATTATAAATGAAAAGCCCTGTATAATATGTTTGAATAAAAAAATAATATGTAAGATAAATGTGAAGAAAATAAGATTGCTAAAATCATTCTATTATTTTTCTAGACATATATTTAGGATGTTGGTTGTCAATGCAGTGGATAATACGAACTCTGGACCATCAAGAATATTATCTTTCAAATTTTAATATTCAAATGTGATATCATATTGGAGGTCAGTCAATGAATGTAATGATTCCTTGTAAAACACATTATAAAACTAAATTATCATATTTATTTAATGAAACAAATCAATAATTATGTGTTAAGTAAACCCAACTACATTTTAATTAAGTAGGTAAGTTATATTCCTAAATATTCCATATTTAATACTTAATACAATGGCCTTTTTTAATTTTTGTTTGAATTTGTAAGGTGGCCAGAATAATGTCAACCTTGAAGTAGTTTTTCCTAATAAATATTTTTGATAACGAATAAGAATTTATACAAGTTTATTGAATATTTATGTGATATATTTGTATATTTAAAGCGCTACAGCTTTGAAATAGTTTTTACTTCACAACCATAGGTAAAATGTTTTATAAATGTTTGTTGTTGGCCTACCTAAGTTTTAAATAGTTTTTCTTTTGGATGTAAAATCTCAAATGTTTTTTGCTTTTTCATCTATGAACTTGTCATTTTCTGCAGTTATAAAAAAATGAAATGGGACAATGTCAAATGAATATTTTTCTACAATTTTGAAAACTACTTACTGTATTGGAACCAAACCTCTGTTTTATTGGGTGAATTTCCACTTCCAAGTATTTTAACTTAATCCTTACCGAATAAACATATTTAATTATATCAATACACCCAACTTAATATGAACATGCATATGGAAACTATCCCTGTATTGAAAGCACATTTTGAAGCAATCTTCTTTTCTTCCAAAAGTCAATGTTAAATAGTATATTATCTCTTTTTGTTACTATGCATTTAATATTTCTATTTTATTGTTGATGTACAGTGTATATATATTATATATATAAGTAGCATTGTATAGTATTTATTATTATTATAAAATATGCAGCATAAGTGTTATACAACTCATTTTCTTGTTACGAAATGAAGTATCGTGTCGTTAAAAGAAATATTGTGCTCTGAAATTTACAAACATCTGTATCGCTAGAACATATGTCATTACAGTATAATATTGTTGTTGTTGCTGTTATCAAAGTTTGAGTGAGTGCCAAAAATAACTTTTAAATCAAAGAATTTCTAAGAACAAAAAGAATTAAAATAAGTATGGGGGAAACCAAATGCTAACTAAAGTTAAAAGGATTCTACACAAGTTGTGTTTATCTTTCGAGTTAAGCTATCTTTACTCTTATTTGGGTTAATGCTTAAAGATGGGAAAATTTAGGTAATACTACGATTTTTTTTTATATAGTTTAAGCTATTTTTATTGGGCAAAGCAATAAAGTTTGTGACACATAATTCAAATAAGAATTGTTGTAACTTGTAGAATAGGTACCTACTTTGAATTTGCTAACTAACATTCTAAAATATATATATATGCTTTTATTGTTGAATTGCAAATCCTGTCATGAAAAAACTGTAGTGTGCATTAGTTGCATTGTTATTTACTATAATTATTATTAGAGATACTTAAGAATATGTTGTTAATAAATTTTCAAAAAATTGCAAAATTATGTGAAGATCATAAATACACTGCAATATTTAATTATTATTAGATTAATTTAATTAGAATAGGTAACACATACAGACTAACTAAAATATTGCCTTTTGAAGCATATGCATGCCTACTATATTGTTTATGAATATTTCGCTTTAAAATATGTAAACATGGAGGCATTTTATAATTCAAGAATATATTTCATTATGATTTAGAGCCCTTACACACGGGGCCAACATGGCCGCGCCACCTAAGATTCTGGTGGCACTTCAATTGGGGGTGTGACCATTTTTCTCTTGCCACCAATTGTGCACAGTTTGAAAATGGAGCTAGAAGAAGAAGTACTAACTATTTTTTTATACACTCAGTTGCATAGTCATCAAAAGCGGCGAACTAGAAAGTTTTGTGTTCACCCACTTTTGCAGGATCGATCTAAGAAAGGTGTATTTTGTACTCTATATAATGTGATCTTCCACAGAATCCCGGCGAATTTTTTTGTTTTCTACGCATGAGCATTACATCTTTTGATGAGTTACTGGAGTTTTTAAGAAATAATCTAACTGAACACAAACATAAGATACAGTATTTATCAGTGTCAAAATCTAATTTCTTACCTTCAATATTTATTTTTTATAACCAAAAACAAGCACCCACAAACACTTTTATACTTTTCAACAACAATACGCTTCTGTCCTCACAGAAAATAGCACCTCGTGTGAAGAGCTGCGTTTGAATGAATGTAAACACATGGTGGCGCTACCAGCATGGTCGCTTGAAAAATCGCCTTGTCTGCCTCCAGTAATTCTGGCTGCGCCACCATCATGTCGGAAAGGTTACACTTGACTTAATGTATAGATATAATGGCCCCATGTGAAAGGGCTCTTATTTGATTTACCCTGGAGGGTAGATTAAATACTTAAAACAAACTTGTTTGATTTTTCTATCAGTAAATTTACACTTAAACAAATATTTGAAGCGTGGCTACTTGACTTTATGCACTAATCACTCCACAAGCTGAAGTACCCAGATTTTCATCATTACTGTATCAAAGTAGTTAAACTTATTGCTACTTGAGCACATTGTTTTTGCAGCAATTAAATTATTAAGTTAATATTAACATAAAATTAAATTTACATAATTTTATTTAAAGTATCTAAAGTACAGTGCACACAAGTTTTGCTTTGTTTTTGAAATGTTTGATTTTGTTCTTCTCAATAGAAATATAAGTTAATGATAGATGGGAGATATGAACACAAACCTAGCCTTTTTTTAAGAATTAGAAAGTGATTTTGATATCAA
The DNA here is from genome assembly GCA_902151425.1 of Timema shepardi. NCBI lineage: Eukaryota > Metazoa > Arthropoda > Insecta > Phasmatodea > Timematidae > Timema > Timema shepardi. Next base: position 26,878 of record CABFVX010000329.1, read on the forward strand.
GAATTGAGCTATTTTGTATGTCTAGCAAATTTACTCACATTTTTGACGCCAAATAGCCGTTATCAATAAAGGAATTATATAATATACGTTCTTTATTAAAACTAACAGTTTGCAAACTTTCTGGCAGTAGTTTTCATATAGTGTAACCAACTAACCACTATTCATGGTTGGAGGGATGTCAAGTGAGAGCTAGGAAAAGATACCATGTATTAATTTGCCAAATCATATGATCTGCAGGAGCACATGTTCAGTTGTTACTTTAGGCAGCCTAAGCTTTCACAACAAACTTTTTTTTTTCCTTGAACTGTTTTTACATAATTGAAACATGAACTTATGAAATTAATCATTTGGATGTTTCTTTTTTTGTGGAAGCAGTGTCTTTGGTTCACTTAAAAATGCTTTTCAAATGAGAGTTACTAAAATGTTGTGTTCTTTTCATAAATTAAGATGGCAGACCAACCGAAACAAGAGTGGTTGATGAGCTCACACAGACTGTCTTTAGTAGAGCTCATGCATTGTTTAGAAAAAAGTTTTATTTCTAAACTAATACCATATTTTATATTGCTCTTTCTCTTAACTATAAAACATTTATTTATTTTGGTGGCCAATTAGGCCTATAACCAGATAAAAGTGTAAATATAGGATAATATGTTTTAATTTATTATTTCATCTAATATAATATATTTTGTTGGCACAATCACAAAACAAAAAACACAATAAATTTATTAATATATTTTGTTCATTCGATGAGCTACGAAAATATCAATTACTCAGTAATCCTTAAGGAAGTATTATGAGAATTGTTTGATAACACTTTTTACTGATAATATAGTATTACTAAGCAAATAATTATTTCTGAGTAGGTTGATATTACTCACTTTAAACCAAATTTTAAAGGAACCAAACCTTATGATAGCTGTCACCACCTCTACTACCGTAGATAGGGTGGGAAATAAACCCTTTTGGACTATGCATTGTATTCGCTAATTTACTATAGTCTAGAAGTGAAATTTATCTTAAATTGTTTGTTACCTACACTTCATTTTTAGCTAGTTTCCATTTAGAAATGATAGAAGTAATTTAAAGAACCATCAGCTTTAAAAATCTTCTTAATATAATTTGATCGCTTTACATAGTTTTAGTCCCAGGTTCCTCCAACCTGCAACAAAACTTGATACAATATTATATTTATAACTCAAAAGGTAATAAAAATGTTTAACACCCTATCAATGATTATATTACTAACTTTAGGTAATACATTATAATGTGAACAAGTTGAAACACAAATCTTCATCTTGATATACAAAGTGGCTGTCCAAATAATTTATTTTCTTACTTTATCCAAACAAAACTTTCTGCTACACAGTTCTATCTTTAAATAACTCGGTACCTGTTTTGGTGGCCGCGTGGTCAAGGCTGGGGTTGCCAAACTTTTTTGTAAAGGGCCAAATAGTAAATATTCTAGGCTCTGTGGGCCAACAGGCAAACTCGAGGATATTAAATGTAGATACTTGTAGGTCTACTTAAATAACAAGGGAAAAGAGAGAAAAATAAAATAGTTTTCACAAATGTATTGAATAAAATATAATTATAATAATAATAAAGTAGACTACAAGTTGTTTGAAATACAGCTCTACTAATGAAAAGAATGGAATTTCATTTTTTGAGATGACATCTAACCAAATTGGGGTTCAAAGTTAGAACTCTCTATCATCAAAATTGATTGCAAATGTTCATCTGTTAATGCTGAGCTGTATTGAGACTTAACAAATTTCATCTTTGGAAATGTCTTTTTGCACAAGTTGGTGCTACCAAATACAGAAACAAAACCCAGAGCATATGCTCTTTAATGACCATATTCATCCCTTGGAAGACATTTATAGATTCTTCTCTTGAAATTTGCCTTTTAGCATGTCTTCACACTGCAGGTTAATCACTTCCAATTGAAGGTAAGGTAGAAACATCTCAATTGTACATTCAAATGAATTTTGAAATATGGAAAAGTCTTCTACATTTACATCAATATCTGAAAAACGCTGATAGAACTATAGTTTGAGCTCAGAAAATATTATATCGGCTGCAAATTTGTGTGGTGAGCGGAGATTAAATTTTTTCTTTTAATTTTTGACATAATGGGAAATGCACAATACTACTTGACATGATTTGTGACTCAATCAACACGAATTGTCATCAAAACGACTTTACCGCTGTATAAGTTCAATACATGAGCATGGTTTTGCCTTGTAGCTTGAAGTTGAATTGATTAAGCCAAGCCATTTAATGTTCGATAATAGTGGTTGAGGGCGGTTTTTCTGATTGAGAAAAATTTCAATCTCTTTTCAAAGTTCAAAAAATCTTGACTTTACCACTACTGAGCCATTGAATTGCTGTATGGTAGGACAATTGAGAATATTCAGCTTCCATTTCTGACCAAAAAACATGGAACTGACTATAGTTAAGTCTACAAGAACAAATGAAGTTTGCCATTGACACAACTAGTTCAAGAAAACATGATAGATTTGAATATTTACCACAAAGTACCTGCTTATGAATAATACAATGAATAACCATAGGCTTTAAACAGCTTGCATTTTCACAAGCCTTGTAAATATTTCCAACTAAACCTTTTTCTGATCCACACATATTTTACTACCATCAATTGTAACACATTTTAGCTGACTCCACTTCAAATTTTTCTTTGTTAACGTTTTCTCAACTTCCTTGAACATATTTTCGCTTGTAGCTGTTCATACTATTCATATAAGCTTATTCTTCAGTCAGTTCAAACTCAGCATTGATTCCTTGAATAAACAGCAGCAACTAAGCAATATCAGGAGCCAAGGAAAACCACTCAAAATTAATTGCCTTGTTATTTAAATGGCTATTGATGTTGCTTCCTATGTCCTCACTGCTTCGAGCAACTGTTCTCGCCAAAGTGCTGCGAGAGATTTAAATAAATCAATTCTTTTTGAACTCATTTCTTTAGCTGCTACACTCAAGCAAGATTTAATTAATTCACCATCAGTAAATGATTTCCTTCCTTGGCTAACAAATGAGCTACTAGTAAATTTACTTTAGTTGCAGCCTCATTTTTAATTTTTATGAAGAAATTGCATTGTGATGAAATATTCCATTTTAAGGTTTCTAATTTTTCTGATCATTGCTTTCTTGTGAGTTGGGAATTTTGTGTCAAATACTTTGTCATCCAATTCGGTAACAAGATAATTCACACTCCACTCGGCCTTAAAAGCATGACATTCAAAGTTCAATTCTTTCTTCTTTTCTGGTTTTGACAGTGACATGATGGATATGCAAGGGTAATAAAACAAGAACAAAATGTTGCAGAACAATGATACCATATTATAACTGTGTGGCGTGACGGCGTAGGCCACCTAGTAGTGTGTGAATGCGAAGCTGTAGGAGTGTCACGTACGGTCCTTCTCGTAACTCTTAAACTTGGCAGTCAGCCGACCCATTCTTAGCTCGCAGTCTGTAGTTTGCCGACCCCTGATCTAAGGCCTCACTCTCATGTTAGACTAGACTGCCGATGACAGGAAAATCAGGGTTTGAATCCAGATGGGTTTTTTTCAACAATGGTTTTACACTCTCTCTCCACACAAATGTGGGTACACTTATTCAAAAGTTCAACCTTTTGCATTCATAACTCATCAGCATAATTATTATGTTTGTGTACAACCTGAATAGGTAGTAAAAAAAACTGTTTATCATTTCACTTTTCATTAATTGTTGCCAACTTAGCTTTTCTCATGCTAAATCTAAACATTTTCTGAGCCTGGCAATTAAAATGACCAAAAAAGTCTCATAGATTAGCAATTTTGAAAATCTTTCAGTATCAATAGTTTTGTTTATGTTACTGAGTACTTAGATTTATGTATTACTTTACTCTCTTAACCTACCTTATAAGCAAATATATGACTAAATAAAGTTGATGTCAGTGGCTTGGTCACACAAATCATGTGGGGAATAAAATAATCTGATTGCAAAGCTTAACGTCTTTGAATCTTACTCTATTTTTTTCTGAAGTGAAAAAATTACTTTCTTTGAGTGTTTATTATATATATATTTTTAATTTGATGTTATCTAGGCAGGAGGAAGTTAGTTATAAATTTAGTTTTGCATTTGTTACTGTACCTACTGCTCTTTTAAAGTCAGCTCTAAAAGTATTTTTTGAAGTTTGAAACAATATTTATCTGGTATCAGGTATTTTGGCAGGTCGATATATTTTAAACATTACATTGACTGCATTAATTTAAAGTAAACTAAACACTACTTTCTTTGCTATAGCCTCTAAGTTAAAAAAAACACACATAAAACAGGGGAGCACTCAGGAATTAAAGCTGGGGGGGGGGGGGG
>CABFVX010000329.1:41164-118434 GCA_902151425.1 Timema shepardi
CCCCCCCCCCCATATGTATGCAAAAGCACAGGAATGAAAAAAAATCAAATTAAATTCTTTATTAAATAGGCTATTTAAATTTATTTATTTTATTCTGTATGCGGCAAAAAACGGTTTATTAGCTGCATTTTTGAACTGAGCCAGAGTCCTGAAGAATAGGCTTTGTTACACTTAGTATTTAATTTGAGATTGGGAATATCTTTTCTTTACAAAGGGGCGAACACTGAAAATCCGAGACTGAAGTCAAAAAACCCACAGTCCGACAATGAGATTGAGTTATGTATTGTATAAAATATTAAACTTTTTAAAATATCGCCTCCCGTCAGACGAGATATTTCAACAGACGCGATGTCAGACGCTTTGAAATTCACTCCCGCCAAAAATCCGAGCACGTGTTTAAAGCTCTAACCATGCGTAATTGTCACGGTACCATTGCCTAGGCCGGGCCAAATGTCAGAGCGTCTTGATAACATTTTTATATACACACCTCACATCACCATTCTATGCAAACTATTAAAACTACCGCCACCTATTAATCTCTATAATATAACTGGATGGACATCTGTGGTTGAAATTTTTAAACTGCCTTCTGCACACCATTGTGTAAGAGAGAAGGAAACTTTTAGGTATTTCTTTCTCTCCTACACCCATGTAAGGTTAAATGTGGCATTTTAACGTCGTTCATTGATTTGATTGAATATATGAGATACATCAATGTGTGAGTGGTTTTATGAAATAAATATTATTGAATTTTTGACTCATGTCATCCAATTACTTTGTTCATCTTAAGAACTATCTAGTACGTCATTTTTTTGCCTTTTTCATTCTTGTCAGTGAGGTTACAACGTAGCCTACTTTATTCGGTACCATTTAATAATGTTATACACTGCATAGTTAAATATTAACACATTTAATTTAGTACGTACAGTTTATTATACTAAACCTTAACAAATATGTTGGTAAAAGCTTTGAAGAGAATAACAACGTTTGAAACTGGTGAGTTTTTTCTTTAAATAAGTTGATGTAGCATAATATATACGATGATTTTTGAAGGAAGCTTGCTTGGAAGGCTTTATCTAATGCCAGAATCCTACCCTATAGTAGGATTTAGGTAGGATAAAATACCTTCCATAAGGAAATTTCCACTTCCTTTATAAATGGCGGTTTATCCTACCAAAATATTATATATATGATAGTATTCTGGTACGAAATAAAGCCTTACAGATTGTGATCCTTACTAAAATCAGGGTTTAATAGATATCGTACTTCCTACAAGCCTATAACCTAAACTATCATTTGAACGTAATACTTCTACACAAAGTATGTCATTCAAACAAATATAATACAGTTTTTATCTAACTTATTTCATTATAGTTATCTAACTTTCAACATAACATGGTTTCTGAAAGAAATATGCAAGATATGAGCCAACATTAGAAAAAAATTGTAGTATAATAATATTTTCTACAAGCCTATAACATAAGTGATAGTTTGAACTGATGGCAACTACATAAATTTTGTCATCAAAACAAATGTAATCAAGCTTTAAGATACCTTATTCATTATATTTATTGAACTTTAAATATAATATGGTATCTGAAACCAATATACAAGCTAATAGCCAACCTTAAACATAAGTGTAGTCTTGGCAGACTGTAAACAACATTGATGATAGTTACATAAATTTAAATATGTTAAAGATTTTATTCGTATTTGTATAGTATTACCTGTAAAACTTAATTATATATCCTCTAATGTAAATGTTTCTTCAGAAAAGTGTTATATAATACTTTACTATTTTCAAACAACACTTTTATTCATCAGTTACGTGTTTTCGCATAATAACATTGAAATAAACCGTTAAATCTGTCGTAGTCTCCCCCTACCCCACCCACACACATAATGTAGAAGGTGGTCTAGGGGTAAGGTGTCAGATTTCTGTTCTGGGTGTCCAGGGTTCAATCCTCGGTCCCAGCACAGATTTATCTGATTGCCAAACCCTACTTTAACCTCTGACAAGACGTGTATTAATCACAATTTGTGAATGTGGAGAATGCCAGGCCTCCACCGTGGTCCGTATTCCACGTTAATCTGTAGGTCCTCCATTTCATCTCACAATCACCCTACCATTACACATTAGCGTAAGTGCGTATAGCCCCAATGGGTAGTAAGACGCGGTGCTAAAAATAATAATAATTTAATTCCTTGACCAAGATTTGCGCGGTTTTTTTTACGTCTCTTGTTAAAATTTAAATTATTCTTAATATAATGGCCGTAGCAAATATGACCGAAATGCGTCCAAGATTTGTTGAACCATTTAAAACGTACAAGAGGTGAGATTTTAACGAAAAGTTTCAGACCTTTTGCCATAATCTTAAAGTAAAAGATATTGTCACGTGGGGAAAATATATATATTTTTCTTAGATCTATACATTTTTAATTTATATATATTTTCTAAACTATGCCGTTGCAACTACGTGGGAGGGGAGTCTGGCCCCCTCCACCCCTCTAGCCGGACTTCTTCAGCCACGCTATCCAATAGGTGAACAACATGGAGCAAACTTGAGAAAAGGGGGCCCTTTCCCCCGTTCAGGTACGTGGTCCAATTGGGAAAGGTCGCACCGAGTTTGTTTGGGGAGGGTATCTCTGATCTTTTCTATGACAGTTGTTTTTAGTAGTGAAAGTGAAGTGTTGTGTTATTTTCAGTGATATTAAATTCGTGTGCTGGTGTAAGTTTGTTTAATCGTTTCAGTTTTAGATTTGCGTTTCGATCTACACTTAGATGTCTTGGATAAGGGAAAGGTCTAACTTCTAACTATGAGTATTATATCAACCCCCTCTCTCTGGGTCATTTGATCCAATATTCTTTCACCGTGGTCGGCATCGCAGACCAGCTCAGGCCAGTACAATATTGATTTTACGAAGGTCTGGGTCTGCCACGAATAAAATGTTTTTTTTATATTACGGTCCAGGCCTGCCTCTATCTGTCACTGGGATCACATAAAAACTAATTTAATTGTGGTCTGCACCAGCCGGCAACCCAGACCACCTAAAATTAAAATTACTTTATAAATGTGTGATCTGCGCTAGATGCTATCTCAGGCCGGGATCAGATCCTTTTTTATCTACTGTGTTCTGCACCGGTCGACTTCCCAGACAACCTAAAAATAAAATTACTTTATATGTATATGTATGTGGTCTGAGAAAGACGCTATCTCAGGCCGGTATCAGATCCTATCTTTTTTTTCATTGCGGTCTGAGATAGGCATATAGGTATAAAATCGGATCATAGTTGTGATCCGGGCCGGCCACTATCTCAGACCGAAGTTGAGTTGTGTGTATATGTATATTATAATAAGTTTAATTTTTGTGGTCTGGGCCGGTCCCAATTGCTCAAACCCAGATAAAAAGTTTTAATTAATAATGTGGTTCTGGCTGGTCCCCTATATCTGGGGCCGGGATCAAAATAAATCATTATTGAGCAAGCCCCTATATCACACCACCATAAAATATAAAAATCGTTTATAATTGCAGATCTACGGATAAAACGTGAGAGAGGCATACCTCGCCTGTCCCTGTCCGCTCCTCTGGAAGGCGATACAAAGAGGAGGATGAGGATAAACGTAGAAGGGGGGCAAGTGGTTCTAAACTGGTACCGGGAGGAGTACTACAGCCTCCAAAGAGCGTGAGTTGACAAATAGAAGAAAAAAAAATGTTTTTTAAACATGATTTTTTTTGTTTCTGATAAAAAAAACTTAAAAAAAAATAAGGGCAGTTTGCCTAGGAACTTTTATATTAGACCTTCTTTTCTTAATATCCCTTTGCTATAGATGCGAGTCTTCACCAGGGCCCACGTTAATCTTTAATATATATATGACTTTAATTAATCTGGGGATCAAAAAAAAGCTATAATTCTAATGTAACTTTGAAATATATTTTTTATTTACCTTTCCTATAATTGCACGGGAGGTTGTCACCCCCTGCTCCATCTTCAAAAAAAGACCAGGTTTGCTTTTGTTTGCTCTTGTTAAAAGGCGTAGGCTTTCGACCCCAGCAAACAAAAATATTGTTTAATGGACTAATACAGGGTTTTGTTTCCTTTTAAATTCTGTGTTGCTTTTTTGAAATTATTGTACATCAATGATGAGGTCACCACATTAAAATTTGGTTTTAGTTGTTTGTGCCATTTGTAGCGTAGCATTTTGACTTTACGTATTATTCAAATGTTTATTTTTTATAAATCATATTTAAATACTTAATTTTTTTTCTGTGATAGTTTTTTTACTCCCTACAATGTACATTTTCTCTCTTGCCATAATGCCTTTTTGAACCAACATACATCTAACACTGTTAGGGATGGCGCGATGCATGCCCCTGCACACTATGGCGTACAAGTGTAGTGACTACTTGGATAAGTCTACCCCAACCAATGGGTGTGGTGGGCAGGTAGAATGTCCACCAAGGTAACAGGAACTCACACCCCTCAATTTTTTTTTCTTGCGGGCTCACCTCAAAGCATTGGTGTACTCACCTATTCACCCACCACAGTCACTTGAGTACATTTTGGTGCGGTTAACATCAACATGCTTTTCCGAGAGCACACCAAATTCATACGCCGTTTGGAGCATAGCCATGTGAGAATCCACATTCGAACACCTACTTTGAACTAACATTCACGTTTGATGTAAGTTTCAGGTACTGCGTTGCCACATTACCCCTCTATAACTCAAATGTCATTTTTCTCAAAAGGTATGGCAAGAACGGATTTTTTTAAAAGAGTGTTTTAAACTTATATTTACCGACCTAATCATGTGTTACTGTCCGTATCCGCGAATTACTACTTACCCTGTTTACATCAATGGGTAGAAGACGATGCTGTCAAATTGTCATTGACACTGTGCTAAGTGGTATGCAATATAAAAATGCAAAAACACATTTGCTCAAATAGATGCCATTTAAGTACTATAACGATTTTTTTAAATATTCAAATCATAGTAGCTAGTCGTACAAATTATAGAATATCTCTAGTTAGAGTGTTGCAAGTAGAATAAATTATTAACGGTTTTTATTATGCTATAAGCTATCTATTATTATACGGAGTCAGTTTTAAACTTCTGTTATAAGAGCTAGGAGCATATTCCTTATGAAAAACTAGGGAAAAAATGTGTCTAAAGTATTGCTTTGAAGTCATTATTAAGGGAGCAAAAAGCCATTGAAATTAAATGCTTTCACCTTGCCACGCAGTCCCCAAGAGTTGTTCCATGGCCAGAACGCTCGCCAGACCTGAATCCCCTGAATTTCTTTCTGTGGGGCCAACATAAAAAATGCCATGTACAGTACACCCGTGGAACGAGAACTCAACTTTTAGCCCCAAATGGTTACAGCGAAACAAACCAGGCACGTTTCAAAGAATGTGACAGTCCGTGCTACGGCGATGTCGGTGCTGTCTGGATGTTGGTGGTCAACAATTTGAACATTTTCTATGATAATACACGAATGTTTGCACAAAGGCTGTTGTAGGGTTACCTACTGTACATTGAATAATACAAGTACATACTTCTCTTCAGTTACTGTTCTCCTAATTATTTGTTACATTGTTATAAAATTGTTGTTTAATCTTAAGTCAATGATTTTCAACGATTCATTGCTTCCTTAATAATGACTTCATAGCAAAATTGTATACACATTTTCTTCCTAATCTTTCACAAGGAGTATACTCCTAGCTTTTGTAACATAGGTCAAGTCAACCGGTATAAACTAAAGGGTTATAATTTGTTTCATCTGCTGACCGCTAGATAGGAGACTTATATTCTCTGTCAATAGACACAAGGAATAGGAGTTGATTTACATGTGTTATCTTTGCTTTTCCATTCTACTCTGCCCGCGATGAGTTAAATGTTGGCTACACGATTGTCTTGCGTGTTGAAATGTGGAATTTATTGATTATCTAGAATGTGTTACATTCAGTGCCTTTGAATTGTCTCGAGGTAATCGCCATTATATTTTTGTTTGTAAATCAATCAAAAGACTTATGTTACGGAGTTGCACTAACTTTAAGTCAATTTCTTATGTGTACTATTTAACATTATAATAAGTATAATATTTATTTACAAATAAATCGTTGTATTTATTACGTTTTAAACTTCTCTCTGAAATATTAAGTAAACAATGTTAAGTCTTCTTACTTTCAATTAAGTAGGCCTACCATTTAAAATCAAGAATTTATCAGAATTTAGTTGTTAAAGTATGACTACTGTACCACATGGAATTCACCTTCACAATGTTTACAACAAATAGAGTGGAATTATTTAATTCTTTTTTTCTAAATCATATAATGGAAATATAATTTTTTTTCTACTATCTAACTCATTAAAACAAATTTCCACTCACATTAACCACGAAAGAACATTAAAGAATGTAAATATTTAAAAGAATGTCATGACATTGAACCAATAGTATTTTAATATGCATTACTGGTTAGTTAACATTATTATAAACAAAACAATATCTAATCTTCCAGGTATCAACAACAAAATTTTCATTTTACAATATTAATTTTGCTTTCATGGAAAATTTTCTTTTGTTCCAGTGTGTATATAGGTGGTATAAAATATTTTATACCAGTGTGTGTATAGGTGGTATAAAATATTTTATTTCTCATAATATGACATAGAAAAAGATTAAAGAATTCTGCCCTTTTTGCGTACTATTTCTCTAATTAATTTGTTTGTATGCCTTTATACCTTTGCTCATCTTCAAATCTGCTGGTTGTACTTAGGCTTTTTCCAACTCATAATTCCCTAATTATGATTTTATGATGGATATGAGGTTCATTACCACAAATGAGCTTTCCAGTTTTTTATTAAAAATATATTACCAATACATTATTTTTGTGAGATCAGTCAAATTACAAAACCGAACAAAATTATATAAGTTTTTAAAATCGGCCTATGCCGATATCGGTAATGACCAAATTGATATAGTCTCAACTACAATATCAGTTGTAGCCAAGTGTATAAATGTAGGTCTAGTCATCAAACACTTTCAATTTATTTCTAATTTAAAAATATATATATAGGCCTACCAGACTTGATTTAAAAGCCAATAAATAACCTTAGATGACAGACAAAACTAAGGTTACTGTACCGGTACTTAAATCCGAAGTAGTAGGCCCTATATGAGTGAAATATTTTTAAAGTGTGTTTTCAAAAACTTAATTCTAATGCCCCGGCAAAGATTTATCTGATTACCAAACCCTTCCTTCACCTCTGACAAGACATCTTGTGAATGTGGGGAATGCCAGGCCTCCACTGTGGTTCGAATTCCACGTTAAACTGTAGGTCCTTCATTTCATCTCACAATCACCCTACCATTACACATTAGCGTAAGTGCGTATAACCCAAACGGGTAGTAAGACGCGGTGCTAATAATAATAATAATTCTAATGCAACCTCTGTGGTAGCTTTACTAAACAATAGGTTTGATAAAGTTTAGCAAGAACATATTGACGTAATTTTTTAAATTATATTCATTGCTTACTAGCCAAACCAAACTGATCATAAATAGGCGCATGCCATTATTGTACTTTATAGCCGCTAACAAAAACTGTCTTGGAAGGTATGACTAGAGGAGATCATTTATAATGTAAATTGCCATATTTTTAAAGTAATTTTTCTATCCTGCCTAAAAATCGTCAAGTTTAGATAATTTTATCAAGAAAATAGTTTTAAATAGGGTTTCACGTATGGTCTCAGGTAACTTTGGTGGGTGCGTAAATATTTTTAGATAATTAGTGGTAATAGTAATTATTATTGGTATTATTAGCCCCTATTGACATATCATATTCAAGAAATTAAGTTTGAAGTTGGCAAAGGTAGAAGGGGGATCACTATTAGTCTACCGTAATTTGAAACTAATAACCTTTTCATGTTTATTAAAAAAACACATATAATATGAATCCATAATAGTTAATTGTGGACATATAACCCGAATGGATAGTAAGACACGGTGCTAAAAATAAATTGTGACTTGCCCAATCCCTTAATTATGCTACCCAATCTCTATTGAACTATGATATATTTTTTAAATAAATTTAGGTATGGTAGTCAACCCAATTCCAATTAAATAAACAATTTAATTAATAGAAAGCCACTCACAAAGTACATAATCCCCTGTTCATTTTCAATTATTTTTTGTGCATTTTTTTAGGTGTGGTAAGTTGATATCTTATATTTGAGAAGAATGAGTAATCCAGAAATATTGGCCTTGACAGCCAATTTAGGTAACTCGCTTTACCAATCAATTTCTTTATTCGATGTGGAGAAGAAAATTGGTAAAGGTCAGTTTAGTGTAGTTTACCGAGCACGCTGCCGAACTGACGGATCTATTGTAGCACTCAAGAAAGTTCAGATATTTGATATGATGGATGCAAAGGCACGTCTAGACTGCATGAAAGAAATCAACTTACTGCAGGTTGGTGTGTTTTCAATACCTACCATACTTTTTTTAACGTATTTTCAATTCTGACAAACAACTTTGTAGACACTTTTAAATCTAAGCTAGGTCTAAATTTAATATTGACAGGCTACAAAACCAGCTCTAACAAGTTGTCCAAACCAGACTAAAACTTTGAACTTCTACGTTATTAATGAAACAAATAGCCGAAACTATTTGTTAATGCATTTTAGGAGGATTACACCTCTTAGATATCATATTCTGAAAATTGAAAAATGACACCTGGTTCAATTCCCGTGTCCAGGTGTCATTTTTCAATTTTCAGAATATTCTACGTTATTGTTTGTCCAAATAACAGGGCTTTAAGTAAATTCCAGTAGCAGTAGAACATTTTGTGATTTTTGCATACAACTATATAGCTAGAGAAATTAGTTTCGAAACTTCAACTTCTTTTTTATGACATTGTAAACCCTGTCCATAATGCATTAATACGTTCACTGATCAACATAAATTATATAAACATACAAGTGCCTGGTAGTGACATGAAATTTTAATATATAATTTTTAGCTAGGGGAAATGCATTCCCCAAATTTATGATCTGCAAAAACAGCAAGAACATATAACTTACATATACTCGCTTTGTTGGGCCCATGTTTAAAGGCACTACTCTCGCAGTAGTCTAGACTGCCGATGACGAGGAAATCGGGGCTATTCAGAGTGGGCCTCTTCGAGCTAATTTTGTAAAATTGGCTGCTCTCACAAGCTATTTTGAATAATCTTGCATTTTTGATCACCAGATGCCTTTATTTATATAGCATCTCTTTAGAGTGGTCTTCTACCAACAAATTTTTGAAAATTGAATGCTTCCACATAAATGCGAGAAAATTACCTCTAAAATGCTTACTTTCTTCCTTATCCCTACCTCATTAGAGTAATTATTATCACAGCCTATATGCATATAACCTGAATAGGTAGTAGGATGCGGCGATATGAGAGATTCCAAATAGTTCCACAACATATCTTTCGGAACCGAATCAAAATCTTTTTTGTTATATCTATAACATAAATTTATGAACCTCCCATGCAACACAAGCATTTAAATTTTCAATTATATTCATCTGTCTCATGTTAATTTTAATCTAACATATTAAAAAAAATCTTTTCTTCATCAAAAACATCTCTGTTGTAGAGAATACTCTTGAAATATATTATATACAATGTTCCCAATGTGGATAGAACCCCTTATTAATCTTTCATATATCAGTTTTACTTCTTATATGTATGGTGATAATTTTAGGCTCTTTATTATAGTCACTTCCTGTGACCTATTCTCTTTTCCTCAATACATCAACACGTAACTTACTTCAACTCTTCTTTTTAAACTTCTCACCACAAAATCTAGTCTTTGTCAACCTCATACCTCTTTCCTCCAAAATATCCTATATTTCCGTCTCCTTCTCTCTTTATGTGACCACATTTAGAGCACCACATCTAATTTTCAATGTATACTTATTCTTAGTCCTTAAAACGATTCAATGGTCGTCATCTTGTGGTATGTCCTGATTCAGAGGATACTTCTTGATTTTTATTAATAACACATTTTTATTTTTAAATAAAGGTAAACATTTCATTCATTTAAATTTCACAGAATTGTTAATTTAATAATGTATAAAAATCTACTTTGATACTGTTTCCTGTAAGAGCATAATTGTATAATTGCCCAGGTAATTGGAAATGCCATAAGTTCATAAGTGAGTCTTTCTTCAGCTTGTAGCAATCACAATTTAAAAAAACACTTAATTGACAATTTGACAGCAGTTGTTTTAAAATTTAATTCAGATTGAAAATTTTAATTTTAAAAGTTAGTCAAATTAATATCAAATAAAGCTATGAGATAATTTAATTGGTAAATTTGTAATAACATTTTTAATGGTATTTTTACTTTAGTAACCAAGCTTTTAGTCTTTAGTATTTTTTTTTAAGTGGATGTATTTATTATTGAAAATCATAATCTAAATTTTCATTTATTGATACGCTATGTTACATAATTATTTTAAAATGTTATATAAACTGAATCATTCTTAATTACTGTTCTGTTATAGCAACTAAACCATCCTAACATAATAAAATATATGTCATCCTTCATCGAAGACAATGAACTGAACATCGTGCTAGAGCTCGCAGATGCCGGGGACCTCTCTAGGATGATCAAACATTTCCGAAAACAAAGACGTCTCATCCCGGAACGTACCATTTGGAAATATTTTGTTCAATTGTGTAATGCCTTAGAGCATATGCACTCAAAACGAGTAATGCATAGAGGTGTGTAGAAAGTTTCTCTTGTTATCTAACACAATGTCATACCAGGGTTACCAACACAGGGTGGAACAGGATAGAGTTAAGGAAGTCATAGGTTAGCAAGAAGTCAAGAAACTTTGCAAAAATCCGATACAAACACCAAATGGTCTAAGGCATCACTCTCGTATCAGACTGGCCTGCTGATGACAGCGAGATCGGGGTTCGAATCCCGGTCGGGTTGACTGAGGGTGATTTTTTTTCCTAAATAGTTTCTCACTTTACTTTCATGCAAATGCAGGTAGATTACCTCTATAACTATTCCCTCATCATTCCTTACACATTAGAGTAATTATTATATATGCAGATTATAACCTGAACCGTTAATAAAATGCAGTGGTAATTAACTAAGTTTCCAATATTCAGTCAAAGTTTTTTTTAACAACCTTTACAATATAGTAATCAAGATTTGACAAATTTGTTTAGTTAAAAGGGAAAGAGCTGGAGTATATTTCTAAATAAACACAGTATCGCTTACTGTGTGTGTGTGTATATATATATATATATATATTTATAGTAAAATTGTTTCTTTGACACACACATACCTACGTGTGTGTGTGTGTGTCAAAGAAACAATTTTACTAAAATCTTGTTTTTAATTCATGCTGTAAACAAAAAGAAAATGAAATTGAGGTTTTCAAATAACTGTGGGAAAAAACTCCAGAATAAGTTGATTATCTTTCACATATATTTAGACTTTAGGTTAACATGAAATAGTTAAGGAATTCTCAAATTCATTTTAGCTGAATTTTATTTAGACTCACCTGCTAGAAAATATATTATTGATCACCTGAAAATAAGGCCTTTTACCCAATAGTCTAGAAAAGGAATTGTAAGTTTGGGAGGCTGCGACCTTCTTGTTTAACATTTTAAGAGCTCCGGAGATAAGTTATTTAAATTAGGTAGATTAATACAGTTCCAACCAGACATCGTAGCATACTGCGGTTTTCTGAATTTCATTATAGAAAACAGAGGAATTGAGCTCAGTTAAAATGTTTTTCCATATTTAAAAAATATACTACAAAATTTAAAGATGGTTATTTTAAAATTAAAATAATATCAAACTCAACCTTATTTCACAGTTGTCAAGTGAAGAATCCAGAAAAGCTCATCTTAATAAGATTTCTGGTTCGAGTATAGTTGTGTATCTGATTTTCTGGTTTACTAACGATGATTAGGTATCTTAAGTGTAATAAAAATAACTTATTCAGTCAATTTACCTGCACAGGTGACACACTATCTTGGGTGTCAGGCCCACTATTGAGTGGTCTATCAGTGATAGGGAGGCACATGTACAAATCCTGGCTGTGTGCATTGGGAATATTTTTCTACATTAAAATGTGATTTTATCTTTATACATAAATGTGGGTGCAGCATATTCAACTACCTTCCTCATCTCTACCTCATAGTTTAAGCTATTAAACAACCAATATAGTAAAAGGTATGAATCCCCCCCCCCAAAAAAAAAAAAATTGCACTCAATTTATTTTGACTAGGTGTTTAGGTATTTTCTCAAAACTCCCTTTTTGAAGAGTAATATCAGAATGTATTTAGGAAAATGTGGTTCTCTTTAACTTGCATACTCCTTCTATAAACTAATGTTAGTTAAAAATTATAATATTATGGTAATGGTCTATTTCTGTATGTTTCCGTACCATACAATCAACACTGTAACTTTACAGGATCTGCAAACTCTCTCACCAATTAAGTAATGCACTTGGACTGACTAATGAGTATCCTTTTAATAGTACTAAAATTAAACTTTTAATAATCTCAGGGTGTTCCAAAATATTGAGCTCTTTAAGCTTTCCAGTAAAAATAAGACTATAAAACATTAAAAATACCATATGTATTTTGTCTACCCTAACGTTCTAAACAAATATATTTTCACCTTCTTTTATCATATAACTGGCCTATAATGTCAAAACATAATTAATTATGATTATTTGTGAAGACATCAAACCAGCAAACGTGTTCATCACTGCTAAAGGTGTTGTGAAGTTGGGTGACCTTGGTCTTGGTCGTTTCTTCAGTTCTAAAACAACGGCAGCACACTCACTTGTGGGGACACCATACTACATGAGCCCCGAGAGGATCCATGAGCACGGATATAACTTCAAGAGTGACATCTGGTCTCTGGGTTGCCTGCTCTACGAGGTGAGCCTTTCTACGCCCTCCGCTTGGTACCTGGACATATTTATTTTTTTGATACAAAAAAACACTAAAGTATTTTTGGAAAACATGATATTACTAAAGCACAGAGGATACCTTGGAGATATTATTATCTATTATGAAATATATTGACCTCTGTAGTCTTGGGGTCAAGCTCTAACTCAATGTTTGGGTTCAAATGTAGCTGAGGTTGACAGATTTTTCATGAGTGATAAAAATCTGTAGCACAACTCCTTTCGGAGGGTAAATAAAGCCGTTGGTCTCGTGTCAGTTGTGGTACATTCTTAATACTGAATATAAATTTTAATAAAAATATTCTTAACACTTTTTGAAATTATCAAACTTTCAAAAATCAATTATCTATAAACTTCTCTAAAAGATTTATCTTTGTAAAATTAAAATATATTCTTATTTATAATAAAAAAACTATTTCCATATACCCATTTTGAACTCAATCTTAATAATCAATTTTTGAAATATTTCAAATTTTCTAAAATGTATAATAAAGTAATCTGCCAATAAATTAGTTTATTTAAAAAAATTTAGCATGCATAATTATTTACTATGTAGGATAGTATTCAAATACTAATTTTGAACAAAATCATTATAAATCTATTTTGAAAAAAAATTGAATATAAAAAAACAATCACTTATCAGTAAAATTTTACATCCATTACCGTTTCCATCCTGTTGGCCATGTGGGTTTTATTACGGTTCTTATTAAGTTTTTCAACATATGTTAGTATACAAATATCAGTGGAAATAACAATTGTATAAATGGTTAAACTTACTCTACCAAGTATCACTTTTTATAAAAAAAAAATCTTATTCTAATTTTCTTAATAGATGGCAGCACTGCAGTCTCCATTTTACGGGGAGAAAATGAACCTCTACACCTTGTGCAGGAAGATAGAAGAGTGCGACTATCCACCATTGCCATCTGATATCTACTCTCGGGAGGTAATAGAACAACTTTACTTTAGGTTAATATTTATTGTTTAATCCAGAAACCATAGAATTCCCTTTCATAATATTAACTCTTCGTTTGTTTGTAGGTCTAAAATATCTGGCACATTGCCAAGTTCAATGGAAAATAAATAAAGTATAACCTTGCTTTATTGGACAAATGGTCTTAGGGAGTCACTCTCTTGTTAGACTGGCCTGCTGAAGAAGGAGAAATTGGGGTTTGAATTCTAGTTGGGTCAACTGAGGGTGATTTTTCCTAAATGGTTTACCACTCTTCTTCCACGCTAATGCTGGTAGATTACCTGTAAAATTATTCCTTTCTAATCCATATTTCATTAGAGTAATTATCATATATATGTATAAACTGAAGAGGTAGTCAGACACAGTGATAAAAACAAATAAAAAAATTAATTTGCAGTCTTTTTTATGTGTTGTTTCTGTTATTTTATTATTCATACCAACTAGCATATATGTATAGTTTTATTCCAAAGAAATAAGAATTTAATGGTAAAATAACCAACTATGGCAAAAGTCAAAGGTGCAGAATACACTAATAAGTATGGATATATCAAATTAAATTCACAGTAAGATTCTGTTATACAGAAAGATTTAGAACATACAAGTATATTTTTTTCAAACAAAGGAAAGATGGCGCCAAACGGCTGTATTCATTTAAACATTGTGAGTGTTATTGGGAATCTTAGAAGTGTGATTGAGGAGAAAGGTAGTAGAAGTAGAGAGGATTTAATAAGAGGACATCAGGGAAAGTTTTTTTTATAGGTGTTTAAGAGACCTGATATTGAGAAGGTAAGTTCCATTGAAGTGTAAGGAATAGTTGTAAAGGGCATACTTTGTATCTATTGTTACATACGCAGCAGAAACATAGACAATGAATGTAAGAGAGACAAGAACAGTGGAGGCCGTGGGAACGAAGTTTGGGAGGAGCATGTTAGCTGTCACAGGAGAAACAAGATTATGAATAAAGTTATCCGGGGAAGAGTTGGGGTACAGAGAGTACATGAGATGGAAGAGGAATCAAGACTGGGATGATACAGGCATGCAACAAGAATGGAAAAAGAGAGGATTCCAAAGAAAGGGTTGTAAATGAAGTATATGGAGGAAAAGACCACAAGGGAGGCTAAGAAAGAGATGGGAGGAGCAGATAACAGAAAGTGTTCAAGTAAGAGGAGAAGAATGGAATATATTAAAGGAGGCAGAGGGGTGGTAGGTTAGAGTAAGATGGAGGCATTTGAATAAACTGACCCAGCAACCGGTTGGAAGCAGATGATGATTGTGTTTTAGTTGTGGACTTGGAGGCCTACAGTATTCTGGTGTGTAGGCTTGCCTATCTATCCTCCTTTCAATATTTAAAAATATTTTTGTGAAATTGTGCACTAAAGACGTTACTGCTTCAAAATGTGTTGCTAAATATACTTTTAAACTTGACTATTTAAAAAATAAAGATAATTTTTTTTTAATGGTTTAAAATTGAATTGGTCATTTGTAAAACTACATGAGTCACAGAAAGTAAGTTTTGAGAAAAATAAAAAAAAAACTCTTTTCAGTAGTTTTTATGTTAGTTTTATGAAATTTTTACATAATAACTATGAATAAGTTCCTTTTATTATAGAATTAGTAGAGTTTTATTATAGCATTTTAAAACTTTTTTATAATTCTTTTTTAATTCTGGGCGTAAAGTTGTTTTAACGCGTACCGAGTAAAAACAACTTTAATAGCCTGATAAAATGTATAGTTTATATTTTTTCACTTTTAGGAATACACTATAACACATTAACTAATCAATTTATATTGTTAAATGTGGGTGACCTGTTGGTCTATGGGTAAGGTGTCGGTCTTCTGTGCAGGGGGTCCAGGGCTCAATCCTCAGTCCCGGCACAGATTTATCTGATTGCCAAACCTTTCCTTCGCCTCTGACAATACATATATTAATCACAACTTGTGAATGTGTGGAATGCCAGACTTCCATCGTAGGTCTTCTATTTCATCTCACAATCCCCCTACCATTACACATTAGCGTAAGTGCATATAACCTGAATGGGTAGTAAGACGCGGTGCTAGTAATAATAATAATAATAATAATATATTGTTAAATGAAATTGCAGATTGATAATATTTATTCTTCCCAAATAAAATTCAAAATGTCATAGGAAACTAAAGCTTTCTCTCACAGTCTCACTTCCAAAAAAATAGTGCAACAAAATTTTCATTTTTTTAATGGGAGTTAACAACAAAGCAGAAACATATTTTGTGTAAGATTCCTTTAAAAAATAAAATAAACAGAATAAAAAAATCTATACAACACAAACTATTGCTTATATTTTCTTTACTTATTCATCATTTACCACCTCTATGTACAAGGCTTTAGAGTTAGTAGTCCACTGCATTAGTTTCTTATAAAAATGTACATGCCCATGTGGGATAATTTATATTGAAGGACTTTTCTTATGTCCTGTAGCATTTTTTCTGAATGGTCACTGATGAACGAGGAGTATGCTTTCTCCGTAGGGAGTGGTAATATCCTCGTTGATTTTCCAAGCTTAAATAAATGTGTGTATAACCCACCAATATAAGATGATGGAGATACAAATCCTGGAGCCTTGGCATCGTAGGTAAACATCATGAAGCTTGTAATGCCAAAATACACCTTCTGATCTTTTGGAATACCTTTTTCCTGAGAAGCAACAAATATTGTGTTTTTCTTAAAATACTGGAGCCACCAATGCTTGAAATTTAATATATAATCATGTTTAACTTCTGTTGCCATAAATGTATTATGTTTGCTTAATTTAATTATCAGTTCAGTGTACTCAGAAGGTTAAAGGATTCTTTCAGAGTACCGAGTACAGAACAAGCCAGATACAAAGTGCTTAGTGGTAAAACCGCACGAGTCCGGGACTGGTGTAGTGCTCATTGGTGAAACTACGCGAGTCCGAGACTGATGTTGTTTAGAAAGAAAGTAAAGATTGTATGGTCCTAGATAATGTGTGGACTGACGTTATTTTTGTGACGGTGATGCGACTATCCCTCCCCGCCCATTTTCATTCTTCCGCGCAATTGTCCGGCGCAGGCTGGAGTTACTGATACCTGCCGCCAGAGATGTGCCGAGCGAGGTGGTGGGGAGCTGGTACGTCACTCGTGGGACTGATAGAGAACGGCTCTCTTGCAATGCGCAAGGCATGTACGGTCCAAAGAAAGAGGAGAACTTGGATGTTTTTTGTCGATGTTAATGTCAATGTTAAGAGAGAAAATAAACTGTGATCTTAAAAGTAACAGGTGTGTTTCATTTTGACAGGAAACGAAGCGCTTACCCCAAGTAGTTGCTGTAGTGACTAACTCATTTTTGAGAAAATGTGGACTCATGTGGTTTTACAAATGACCGATTCGATTAAAACAATACTAATGCTTAAAATAATACAAAAAATATCTTTTAATGAACATTAGCATTAATATAATTACAATTTAAAGAAATCTGCACATTTCCCAAACAGCATCCGGGCAAGTTAGAGTAAACAATAAATAAAAGTGAAACTGTTACAATTTCCATAGAGTGATATAAACCCATCACTAACTTATTAAATCTAGGCTAACTTATCCTTGGTGGATGCATTTCATTTAATGCCATTTTATTTTATGTAAGTTCATAAACACTATTTTACCAATTATTTTAAATATATTACATATAAGTTAGATTTAGTTTTTAATATCTAATTATAAATTAAAACCACTGTACATAGTATGATTAAAAAAAGTATGTAAAATAAAAGTGAAGAAAATACTGTTGCTAAAACCATTCTAAGAATATAGTTAGGATGTCGGTTGTCAATGCATTGGATAATTCCATCAAAAGACACATAATACAACACAGAAATAGTTTTTACACCAAGCTCAAATTCACCAAAACTGTAAAGCATTTTATTTCTTACATGCACTCACACTAAGGCTTAAGCTCAAAATTCAAGTACTCGCAAACAACCAATTGATGGAATTCTGTTATAATAAGATTTTAAGCTGTTTCTTCATAAGAGGATCCAGCTATAGACTTTATTTTACTATGTATTAACACACCTTAATATTTCACCTCTACCAGACACATTCTCTACATCTCACAACTATTTAAATTATTCACCTAATTTAGATGGAATCAGAGGCAGAAACTTAAGATCATAAACATTATTTTCTCCATTAATGCACAATTTTGATCAAATTGATTTTATTTACAGTTGCGTGACCTGATAAAAGTGTGTATCAATGCGGATCCCAACCGCCGACCGGATGTCACATATGTGCAGAATGTGGCGAAGACCATGAACGCTCGGCACCAGGTGGCAGGCAGCGCAGTGTCGATGTCACGAGACCATCATGCTGCCATGTTTCGTGGCAGTAGAACCAGTTCTACACAGCATTCCTCCGTCAGTGATTAGCACACTGTTGCAGAAAGAGAGGCTCAGGTCACTTTTCAGCGTGTAAAACCAAGTAAAAAAAAATCTTGAGAAAATGCTAAGAAAAATCTTAAAGGGAACCCAAAGAGTTATTTTTTAAAATTTTTACTTTAAACATGTCCAAATATAGGGGAAATTTGTTAAAATAAAAATCAAATCTCCCTGAATACAAATGTCAACAATCATTTGAATTAAATAAACTCGAGGAAAGGGAAGAAAGTAATATTCCTAAACATTTTGAATCCTCAAAACAAAACTAGTGGATCAAACAGTTGATTAGTAGGGGTGTGTGAATTCAACTCATTCAATTTGAAGTAAAATCCATTAGAATAATATGCGATATTCTAAAAGCTGAATTAAATTTTCGAATATTTAAAAAAAAATTATGTCAGAGAAAAAAAAATTAGTAACGATATAACTTTAAGTATTAAAGGTTATTTAAAAATATATTGTGTACATGATTAACATATTTAATTTTAAAATGATTAAGTAATTTAATGATTCTAGATTTTTGTTGCACGAATATTAATTTGGGATGGGCAAAACCGCACAAAAGGACAAAAATTAAATGTAAATGTGTATTTTATTCTCAGATCAAACCCAAAACTGTTGGATATTCAAAGTAAAGTTAAAGTTTTCAAAGCTTGACAGTTAACTAGTCACTGTAAAGGACAATTTGGGAAATAATATATTCTGATCCAGAGCCAAGTCCATCCCTAAAAATGTTAAAAAATATATTACCAAGCCAACATTTTAAAATGTCATTTAATTCAAACTAATCCACTTTTCGTTAAATTTTGGTGTTGTAAGCACTTTTGTTCTCAAACCAAATAAATGTTGAGTTGACCTCTCTCTTTTAAATTTTTGAAACTAAGCACACCCCTACTGTTGCAAGAGGTTGACAATATTTTGAGCAAGAGGGCATTAGTACATATGTGGTACAGGTTTGCTAGAGGTCTTGATTGGAAAAGAGGTGTAAGTTAATTAAATGAAAGTAGAATTAATCAAGTCTATGCCATTT
This sequence comes from Timema shepardi, assembly GCA_902151425.1. Taxonomy (NCBI): domain Eukaryota; kingdom Metazoa; phylum Arthropoda; class Insecta; order Phasmatodea; family Timematidae; genus Timema; species Timema shepardi. Next base: position 60,594 of record CABFVX010000329.1, read on the forward strand.
TATAAAAAAATAGAGTTAGTCTTCACTATATCAAGCTGGTTTCAAGGTAAGGAAACACTTTTTGTATATTTTTTTCCTCCACATTTTACTACCCCTTTGTGTTATCACTTTAATATCATTGAACTAGGGATGAAGAAGATAGAATTAAGATTAAATATACACTTATTGGCATTAGGGGAGAGTAGTAAATCATTTAGGATACACTTCCTTCAGAAAAACTCAGCTGAGCTTCTAACCCTGACCACCCCATCACCAGCAAATCAGACTATATGAGTTTGACATTTAGTCTGCATGCCCACCAGTATGGGTGTTACAGATATTACTGCTGGTAGAGCTATTTTTTCTGGGATACACCAATTTAAGGACACAGGCTAAATAATGTGAATTTTAATTAAATGGGTAATCATTTTCCTGGCGAAAGGATGGAAAAATGAGGAGGAGATTCATTAGTAACCCCTTAAAGAGAGTGCACGAGACTATGTGCATCCTTTCATGCAGATATGATAAAATTATGAAAACAGTTATGGTATGAACTTGAATGATGGTTCCCGAAGTTGGGTTTTCACATAGGCTCAAAATATCCTCTACAGCACAAGTATTCTTTTCTTTGTTTTCATTATTCTCCATAAATATCAAAATGTACCTCAAGAGGTGAAACGAGGTTTCCCTTAATGAAACATACTTTCACTGTAAAAAGTAGTTTTATTATCTTATTTATAGAGTGAGATTGGAATCTTAATGTTTTTATGTAGTAGGATATCAATTATTAGTCCAAACTAAAGACTTGTCTTGATTAATCGCCGAGCTCTTGTTCAAAGCATTCACACATGAGTGTTCATTTCTTGAGTGTTTTGTATGTAGTTTTTGATTCATATTTGTTGGTTATTGCCAATGTTGTGCCTTCTAAGAGTGATTTCACATTCTTCTAAGTGTGGTTCACAATCTCTATTTCATTATTATCTCTGTAGATGTGAATGCATACAATTTTAAAGAGTGATATTAAATAAACATATTATATGTATATATTTTTAATTGTCACCTTTTCTTAATGTTAATATTGCATTCTATTGAGCTTTTTTTATAAAAAAAATTAAAATTGTACATTATATGATATAAAATTTTAAATTATCTGTGATAGTCAGGGTCTTCATTCAAAAATTTTTTTCCCCCTCCAGAAAAAATTGATATTTTTCAAGGAACTACTACATTTTATTTCGCTATATGAATAATATATATTTTTCATTATATTTAATATAACTAACATTAGCTAACATAACAGCATTTTTATTAATTTGCATGTTCAGGACTTTATGAGAATCTAAAAAAACATAAATTTTCACATCACGTTACAGAAAATATTGACCTATTTTTAAGTTGATAGTGTAAGGAACATGAGAAAAGGTCAGTGTTTTTGCAGTTTTCATAGCAAAACTTTTTTTTTTTGCCAAAATAAATAACATAATTAGTGCCAAGCCGATGCCAGATCCGATTTGTTGGCTGATATTGGCACAATTGGCCAAGGATAGTCAGTTTTTTATCATGCAGATATTTTATGCCGATTATTCAAAATCTATAGATATATTTTAAATTCTCAAGTCATGAAAATATAATTCCTAGGTCAAACAAAACTGTTTAAATATGGCCTTTTTCATATAAACTCAAATTCCTTAATTCAGTGTTAAAAATTTTTAATAAACAGCAAAACTAGCATTTTAAACAAAATAAACCATTCAATTCTATTTACCTTATGGCTTATTTCAAATTATCAAATACTTGATAAATATATTAGAGATAAAGATTTCCTCAAGTAACAAAGTTAAACACTATCAAAACCCGTATTAGGTGGGCCAGTATGATTGATTTTATTTGTTGTGGATTTATATATAACCCATTAAAAATACATCATATCATGGCTATAAGTAACGTAGTTCTAATTTAATACAAGTTGTATACCAACATATTATGAAATATTACCTAGATCTTTTATTATGAGCTGAGGTGCATTTTGCTTTCTATATAAATAATTTTCGTTTTGGATTTGAGTTATTTATATTTTATTTACTTAACCATAACTTATTCACACAGAAAAAACAAATACATCCAAGATGATGTATCATTTATGTACTATTGCGTTCTCTAGGGGCTAGCTCCACAGAACTGTGTTCAGTAATAATTATGGTTTCTCTTTTTTTCATGGCGCGTGACGTCGGCTGCATGCCAATTACTGAGCGTTCCAAGATCCACTCGATAGATAACTCCCTGAGATCGGTTCTTAACACTCGTGTAAGTGTTATGTCGAAGTACCAATTTTAGTGTTGTTTCAAATAGTTGTTTAGTTATTTTGTCATTTAACTAAGAATTAATATATTTATCATTAAATTGAGAATGAATAATATAACAATCAGCAAAGACAAAACTTTCCTGGGAATACTTTTATTTGTACTTAAATAAAAAATACCTAGAAATGCCTTTCGTGGGATTTTTTCTGTTTTGGTAAACCTGGTAATGACATCATAGCCTAATTCTTCTGTCCGATTATTTTCAAAGTCATTCATGTGATCTGACTTGGCGACACTAATTTATACCGGAAACTAAAAAACCAACCTATAAAAACTAAATCGACATCAATAACCGGCAATATCTGTAAAATGGCTTATCGGCCCAGCCTTAAGAATAATTCTCAAGTAAAAATATGATTTAATTGAATATCTCTCATGAGTATAGTAGCATTATATGAGAAACTTTTTAACTCACCAAATTCTAGAATACCTGTTGAGGTTAATTGTCGCTCAACTATTAAATTATTCATTGTCTTGTTGGTAGACATGTAACGCGAAAATGTATCATTTTGTTTTGCTTTGTTATTTGCTGTAAGAACAACTTGAATTCTTTATTGTTATCTTTTATTTTACGTTCAAGTAAAATATCAGACACAACATAGATAGACAAGAACTAAATGACGTGTTGAATATTTGTTATTTGTTATTTACCGACATAGACAACCAAAAGTTATTAATTTGCTCAATAAACTTCGTAAAATAAACAACCTGTGTCTTTGCTGTCCCAAAGTTTAATAATACCCTTGACATATATTCAAGAACTGTTGAGGTCACCATGTGAATAGAATTAAACTGCACAAACAGACCCTTTATCGCATCACTTACACTCCCATCTCATATTTTTTCCAGGATCTTAAAAATATCCAGACTGAATGGAAACCCTAGCCACTAAGCTATTTGTTTCTGAGGGGCATTTAGGGTAATGCAGGGGCAGTGATTGATCTTATTTTTGAGTTCAAGCTCTTTATCATTTTTATAATATTTTCATTTTATTTAATTCCTGCTTTTGAATATCTAGTTGAACTGTGTATGTCAATGAGCCGTCCATTTTTAAACTTGTGTTTAATATTTTAGAGCAAAAATCAAAACATTCTTGTTTGTTGTTACTGGGTTTTAATACCAATTAAATATTGTAATATGTGTATGTATGTGTTATTATATGGTTATTAAATCTTTACCAAAAAAAAGTTTGCAATTTTTTTTCTCACTATCCAGCTCCAAATCTTCGGCAAAACAGTCGTGCTTTGATATGCAAACAGAAAATAAGTGTACAGTATTTACAGTATTATTGTTCTTAACTATTTGTATGTTTAACCTTTTTTAAGATTAGCTTGGTTTTTCATTGTTTAGATTTATCTTTGCTTAGCAAATTTTTTTAGTATCTTTTGATAAAGATCTTATAATTAATTAACATTAAAATAAAAGGTAATCTCACTAATAGAATAAATTTAGTTATGTCACATGAAGCTTCAACTTCAGCTTTTTGCATTGCAAGTTTGACCAGAACACTTTAATTAAACTTTTTACTATCATCTTGAGTTTTGAAGTATTATTACCTTGTCAACCAGGCTATTCACATCCCTCTTTATATGTATGGGGCTGTAGGAAACAATTTAGTAAAACAAATCCTTGATACACATAGATGGAATTCCAAAACTAACCTCGTCACCAGCAAATGTGACTAGACTAGCTTGAAGTTCATTCATCCCAGGTAGGTATTTTATTTTGTCTTAAAAGTATAATTCATGAGAAGTATTGAGAGAATATGAAACATCAATAGGTATTTAAGTTTGTATCACAAATGACTATTTGGCTAAAAAAAATTAATAAACTTGTGTGAAGTATTGATAACAAATTAAAACACTAATTAATAGGTTTTATTTTAGAGTATCACAGTCTATTTTGTCTTAGAAATGCAGAGTAAATCTGTGTGAAGTATCGAGAGAAGATGAAACACAAAGAGGTATTTATTTAATTTAGACTATCACTAATAGCAATTTGGTCTCAAAATTAAGGATAAATTTATGTGAGGTATTATCAGATTTATCTATTTAGGCAAAAAAAATTTTTATGGTAAGTATTGAGAGAATATGAAGAGGCATTACTTTCAGGCTCAATTATAACTAAGTTAATTTATAAGTGATGTTAAAGTTCTCATAACATAATGGATCATCAAGTCTAACATTTGGTTACGCAACACACTTTAAACCCAGCATGCTCCATATCCTCGAGTATTTTCGTGTTTGAGGTAGACTCAGTCCCAATTACCTTGGTTGATCGGCAAGTCTACTTTATATTCTATTCTTTTTTTCTAAAAAGGTCAGTTGAAAAATATAAAAAAAGAGAGTTATGAAATCAAAAGTAGTAATTGTTACCAATTGATTTGTCACATAACAGCACAATCAATAACACACTTCGACTTACAAACAATCCCACAACTTGTTTTCTATTACCAACAGTTTAACAATGTTGCAAATCAACATCCGTAGCTTTAAAAATAAAATGTTTGACTTAAAACACATGATAACATATTCAGGCTATTGCATCCATCATTGTGATTTCTGAAACATAGTTATGTAATACAGATACAAACTTTTATAGCTTGTCTGGCTACACTGTTTATTTTGCTTATAGAAATGAAGGTATAGTGGGAGGCCTTGCAATATACAATCTCACCTGATTCACAGCATTATAAACATTATCAACAATGAATACTTTTCCATTCTTGTTGAATTGAACAATATATAACAATACAAAAAAAATTGTATGAGGTTATTATAGACCTCCTCCCTGTAACTTGTAACTTCTTAAATGGCTTAGAAAATGATATGGCGGCATGCAAACATATTCCTTCTTTTTTTCTGAATGATTTTAATGTAAATGTCAACATGAACACCAACGACATCAGTGTGCACCAAGTAACTTACCTAACAAACGGTTTCAACTTACATACCATACCCAACACGTCTAACAGACTCATATCCCACAATAATTGACCATTTTCTCTCAAACACTAACACTATTACACTTGACATATCAACCATTAACAACTTCTTGAATGACCACCATATTATTCTAAAAAAATAAAAAAGATTATAAAGTACTTGCATATAGGCTAGAGAAAGAAGTATGAAAAAGAAATTGGCCAAACACTAATAACCCCAACACTACCCTTTTATACATTACAGAAACACTTAGTAAAACTATATACAAATCTACGACTACTAAAGTAATAAAATCATAAAACAAAAAATTCACTAGCCCTTCGGTTAGATGGTAACTAAAAATTTTAGTTGAAAAAAAGAGACAAAATATTTCAAACACTACAATAAAAAAATGTTATAATAAAGATCTGAAAGAGCAATCAAGGCTGTTAAACAATCAAATTACATCACAGAAACACTCCTGTATATATGATTACAATATAAATATATTTTTAGCCTGTAATGGTGATACTAAACAAATCTGGAATAGTATAAATCTCACACTTAATCACAATTCTAAGCCATCCTCAAAAATTGAAGAGGTACTTGATAGTGATCATTCCCTGGTTTCACAATCACAAGAAATTGTTAACATATTTTGTAAACACTTTACTAACATTGGCGCTCACTTGTCAAATGCAATACAAACAAGAGTAGCAGATTCCATACAGAATCTTGGGACATTATGTAACACTAGTTGTTCTATGTTTTTAGTTCCTACAGACGAAAAAGAAATAAAGATCCTTATATCGAAACTTAAAAACACAAAGAGTCTAGGGCATGATGGTCTTACACCAACTGTGATCAACCACTGCAGTGATATCCTGACTCCTATTCTTGCTTGTAATATACACCAAATGATCCAAACAGGTATATATCCAGAGGCCCTAAAAATAGCTCAAATAATACCAATCTACAAATCAGGAGACAGGAAAATTGTTAATAATTACCACCCAATATCAGTATTAAGTACCCTCAATATTATTATCACTGTGTCTTACTACCCGTTCAGGTTATACGCACTTATGCTAATGTTTTAATGGTAGGGTGATTGTGAGATGAAATGAAGGACCTACAGTTTAACGTGGAATCCGAACCACGGTGGAGGCCTGGCATTCCACACATTCACGGGTTGTGATTAATATACATATTATCAGAGCTTAGGGAAGGGTTTGTCAATCAGATAAATCTGTGCCGGGACCGGGGATTGAACCCCAAACCCGCAGCACAGATGTCTGACACCTTACCCTTAAACCACCAGGTCACCCTAAGTACCCTCAATAAAATATTATGAGGTCATACAAAAAAGGCTATTGAATTACCTTGAAACCAAATCTCTGCTCTATAAACATCAATATGGATTACGCTCCTCCTCGAATATGACTAATGCAGCCATATCGTTAATTAGTGAATTGAAAACCTCAATTAATAGACACAAGCTCTTAGCAAATTATCTAACAAATAGATATAAACTTGTTAAAATAAATTAATCCAATAGTGACCTTAGACTTGTTAAGATAGGAGTTCCAGAAGGAAGTTTCCTAGGTCCTATTTTGTTACTCATTTATATAAATGATATAGGCAAACTATCACTTAAGGGTACGCCCAAACTGTATGCAGATGATACCATTATTGTATATGAATCATGTGAAAACATATCTCTAACCACCACCTTAATGCAAGAAGACCTCTGCATACTCAGTGAATATCTAAGACCAAGTAAATTAACAATGAATGTTGACAAATCAAACAACATTATTTTTTACTTCCCCCAAATGCTCTATGATCTTGATACACATATTAACGTGGCAGGTAAACCTTTACATGAAGCTAAGTGTGTCAAATACTTAGGTTAATATATCGACAAACACTTACGCTAGCAAACACATATAGAGTCAGTCTTAAAGAAAACACTGCCTGCAATAAGTATATTGCGACGACTATCTGGAGTACCCCCCAAAATTAAACTCATTATTTATCATGCTCTAATAAATAGTCACGTTCAGTACCTCAGCCAAGTCTGGGGTACTGCGGTTGTCAGTATTCTCCATCCACTCCAAGTTGCACACAACAAAGCTATAAAGAACATATTCGATCTACCAAACTTATGCAAGAGCAAAAACATATACACAGGAAATGACATATTATCCATCTTAGTTCTTCACAAACTCAATATCTTATTGTTTGTACACTTTAAAGTGAAGAAATTCGTAAACAAATACAAAAGCCAGCACAGTTACCACACAATACATGCTGGTGATTTATATATATATATTCAATTAGAACAGAGTACGTAAAAAACACGCTCTCATTTACTGGCTACCAAATGTATAGCCACCTCCCAAAACTACTCAAAAACATTTTTTTTTAAATCCACATATTTTAAAAAGAAACTTAAATCTTTTTTAATTAAATCAATAGATATATGGGGTTCTCTTGTCTCCAATTAATATTTTATGTAATTACTATAAATAACATCAATATAAAATTATTAACAATGTATTTCAAGAACAAAGTATTAAAATAAATTAATTGACTCAATAAATATCAAAATTCACTTTGTTTTCTAAATTTATATATACATACAACTTAGTTTTAAAAAAAACAGCAATATGTTACAAACAAACCAATAATTCCTATAAAATTGGTCACTATAACATTATTGAATTATTTAATATATTGTCTGAAAATATAATAAATGCACATTTACTTTTTCATTATTAGCCTCTAATACAATAAAACGACCTAAAATTCCCAACAGGCTTGTATTGAATCTATTTCAATGTGCTATCACCGTCCACCATTAGATCAAATTGTTAAATTAGAATTTGTAAGATCTCTACCTCTGCTCAAGGAGATTAGATATTTTGATTGTTAACTTATAAATGATTACTTTGTAACATCATTATTAAAATTGTAAAATATTGTAATGTAAATTTAAATTGTAAGCATAACAATAAAAATAAACAATAAAAAAACACTAAAACTTAAGCCTTTGTTAAGCTAATTTGGTCACAAAACAGGACACGCTAGTTTGAAATATTAGAAGTATAAAACCCACCACGGTGGTGTAGTTAGCAAACGCGCTAGTTGTGTTGAGCTCCAACTGCCGAGGACGGGGAAATTGAGGTTCAAATCTCGGTCAGGTAAATTGGAGGTGGTTTTTCCTAAATGGGTTTCCACACTCCCTCCACGCAAATGCGAGCTCACTTCCTCTAAATTCAACCTTCCCAATTCCTAATCCATTAGCATAATAAGTACTTAAGCGTATAACCCAAACGGGTAGTCAGACGTGGTGCTAAATAAAATAAAAAGTATAAAAACTACAGTTCAAATAATAAAAATATATTCAAACAAATTTTATTACATTCATTGTTGTACAAAAGGTTTTATCATTATATATTAATTAATGCAGAGTCATAAGCAATACCTATTAAATTTATTATTTTATATAACTTTGTCGGTAAACATTTTATGTTTTTATAATATAATTTAACTTTAAGACAAAGTTAACATAATGATTATGTATATTACAACTTATAAAAATAAATAATTACAAATTAACAATTTTGCTACAGTTTAAATTTAAGTTATAAAAAGCAATTTTTATTATAACTAGGTTAAGTTTCATTAATATTAAATGCAATAAATGGCAGTGTATTTACTTTGTTAGAACACAAAGTTGATTAAAAAAAACATAATGTACTTGTAGAACATTGTAGAAATAATCTCTCTCCCTGGCTGTACATGATATACAGTGTAGTGTGCCTGTCATGAAACTTCACTTAACAGAACTGTATTTGCTTAAAATGTTGGAGTCCCATGATTTACATCCTTCACAACTTTATTTTATTTCACTTAGGGTGAAAGAGATGTTTAAACCAAATACAAACAAAATAAGTCTGATATGAGATTGTTCAGTGGTCAAAACATGGATTAGATTGAAAGTTACTGCTTTAGATGGTTTCAGTTTAGACATGGAAACATTTATAAAAACCTTGACGTGTGATGACTTAGATTTATATATCAAAAGTAATTTCCCATTTTAGTATCAACATATGAAAAACTGTATTGGTCTAATGCCCTACTCTGGTGTTGGACTAGAATGCTGAAGACAGGGAGATTAGGGTTCAATCACGGTCAAGTGCACTGAGGATGGTTATTTCTAAATGATTTTCCACTCTCCCTCCACACAAATATGGGTACACTTCATCTAAACTAAACCTTCTTAATCCTCAACACATTATTGGATAACCAGGACGGGTAGTAAGAGCTGGTGCTAAAAAAACATGGTATTTTAAATATCATTGAAAAATCACGGTATTCGTTATCAGTTTAAAGGAGGACCTGAGTGAGAAAATTAGAACAACCAAATATAATAAAAAATAAATTTTAAGCCTTTTGAAAGCACATTAAGTTTTGTTCAATACCAGCTATTGTTTTGTTAAATAAAAGTTGATATTATGCAGTAAGTGTTGTTAGAATTGAAACTGTATTCATTTAAATTTTAATCTATAGAATAAATTAATTTAATATAATAAAATTCTAAAAGACACGATGTTGTCAAATAATTAAAACTTAACTCACTTGTCAACACAAGATATCCTAAAAAAACCCATCAGTATAGTCCAAATCGCAAGTCACGTTTCTTCTTGCCACCAATCTCAATAGTTTTTTTTAATAAACAGAAAAAAAAAGGTGTTAAACTGATCTGCATCATCAAAAAACTTGTGGCAAAAAAAACTAGGCTCAGCTATTTCACTAATTATTCTGGTTCTAATATATATTGGAGAGAAAATCTATAAAATAGAACATTCGCTTTTATAGGGTTTTTTATCCACCTTTCCTGTATCATTTTAAATAAAGAGGTTTTTCTCTAATAGATATACTTGTTCAAGGTATTGTTTAGTGAATTTAAACTAGAGATGGTTCAATGCCAGTTTTTGTCGATACTCGATACCAATACTACATTTTGTCACGATATTCGATACTGATACTAAAGTCGATATCAACCCATTAGATAGGATTAGCCAAAATGACATTAATTAATTATTACTACCCGTCCTTGACGCTAAAAAAGGGTAAACACTGAGCGGACGCAACCATAGAGAATGACCCGTTTCATCAACTCAAAACTCCGTGAAGTCAGACACCTTCACTTTAACATGCTATTATTGGCTGCTACTGCCGCTATGCAAGTGGCAGTGGAGAACACAGTCCAAAGAACTGCTCCATGATGTGATACGTGATGCATCGCACATAGGTCTATGATACCATGCAACCGAGTAGTAGTACTATGCCAAGCTTTTTTTGCGTTTCATATTGTAGCATACAAATTAAGTGAGGCAACACTACAATCCCAATATTTTATTGCCGTGGGCCAGTAAACATATTTTTAACCAATTTCATTGAAATTTCTTCTATTTTTGCAAGCATTTTTTGAGATATTTCTATTTTTTTGATACTCAATATTATTTTTAATCAAACACTTAATACTCGATACCTCCCAAGTATTGATGGTATCGAGGTATCGTGATAAGTATAAACCCATCCTTAATTTGAACTGTTACTGGCTTGCTATAATTTAATACTTAGATCTATTTATTTTGCACGCAACCCGCTATGTTTGCTGAATTACACAGATTGGTCCATGATTCAGGAAAGGTTGGACATAGTAACCTACATAATAAGGTATAAAACTGGGAAATAAGAACTGGTATGATGGTGGCGATCAATTGCATCTTTCTTTTAAAACATCTTTATCCATCCCCATTTTTAGAGTATTAACTTAATTTAGGTATGTTTGAAAACAATACTAGAAACAAAAAGAGAAAACATATTGGATTCAATGAACATCAAAAGAAGGCTAGAGAGGAAAGGTTTTCAAATTTATTGGAAAATAGTATTTCCAAAAGTTCACACTTGTTGGAGATGGGTTGGATCCACAACTTTATATATTCAAATCTTCAATTTACCTTCGAATCTTGAATTTAAATCTGAATCTTAAAAATAAATAAACATAAAAGGTTTACATAAATTCTTATGTTGCTATAAGATTAAATTAATATCTAAATGTTAATTTATTTTTATAATAGTAGATTCAATTAACTGTGGTCTAGTTGTTAAGTTTGTCCAATAATTATGTTGGACTAACTCAAAAATATACCAGCAGTATAATAGCTCTTTAACAAATTTCAACTTAAAATTTGAAAACTTTTATAGATCAATTTTAATTTTGAATACCCTTAAGGATTCAAAGGTCTCACCCATGAAAATACACTCATTTTGGTGGCTGCATGGCCTAAGGCGTCACTCTAGCAATAGCCTAGCTTGCCATTGGTGGGGATATTGAGGTTCGAGTTCCGGTCGGGTGTACTGAGGTTGTTTTGTCCTAAATGGGTTTTCACTCTCCCTCCATGCAAATGCGGGTACAATTCTTCTAAATCCAACCTTACTTGTTCCTAGCCCATTACTGCAATTAGTACATCAGTGTATAACCTGAATGGGTGATAAGGTGAAAAGAATCAACTGATTACTTTGCTCTTTTAACCAATACATGTACCTGTTTGTAATTATATGTCAATGGGAACTGTGTAATATAATACGTGAGAAGTAAAAATGTTTATAAAAATGGACAACTGCATTAAAAAATAACAGGATTAGTTTATTTAAAATTAAACTTTTAAATATTGATACATCACATCATAATAATTTAAAAGATAATGTAAACATTATGTTTATGAAACTCGGAATTTCAACCAAATTTGTCACAAACTTATCAAGGGTACAGGGGAAAAGAGGGTGTAGCTACAATTTATAGCGCAAAATTTAATCAATGCTGTTGTCTGTGAGACAATAATAAGACATTTCTAAAGCAATTTAAATTATGGTTAAAATAGATGTCATATTTAAATTGATTAAAAAAAAGTATTCGCTGGAGTTCTTATGGAGTTTGAGATATAAAAAGTTGTTGCTCAGGATGACATTCCCTTGTAACCTTCATATAGATTCATTCAAAATAATAATGACCAAAGTTATGATAAACTTATACAATGTTATTATTTAAGATCGAAGCACATATCGATCAACTACACAATATATATTCAAATATTATAATACTACCACAGGTCTACATTAAGTTAATAAATGTCACACATATACATTAGGTATTTACAACATAATTATTATGTATAAATTATTATTACTAGTATTTTATTAGTAGAAGAAAACAAATGCAACAAATTACATGACTGTTACTATGGCAAGAACAATGTTGCATTTGACTCTGTCTTTGTTATTTATTTGTACGAAAATGATCATATTATTTTGTCACTCACTGATAAAATTAACTATACCTTTTTTATAAGCTTATTTATTGTTTGTATGGTATAATGAACAACCAATATTCTTAATAAAAGATTATTTTCTTCTTATAATGTATGATTATTTGTCCGGTATATGTTAAGTTGTTTGTAGATTTCTAAACCAATGTTTAGAAATACATGCATAGATGCATATATGCTGTGGACTGTTATAGTTAACTATAGGCTCTTCTTACTTTACAGCTATTAATCATATACATTGGAAAATTTTAATCCACCCCTGTAGACAGGCACATAGCTAGGGGTACTTGGCTTCTGTCACCCATCCGCCCTCCTCAAAACCCTAAAATATCACTTATTAATATTATTTCGAATAGAACACTGCGGTACCTGCTGAACCATGGTTTGAATTATGAGGGATAGCCAGTACACTTACCTGAGTGATACTGGAATATAAATTGTTTATAAAAGACTAAAAAGCACACAAACACATTTTTAAGGACAAGCTTTCACTGTCACAAACAACTTCTTCAGTTTAAGAGAGTAGTGATGTTCTTGGTTGGACTACAAAGTTGACTGCCGACAGCCGATGGTGTTTCAGTTATGATAATGATGATCTTAAAAATGTGTGTGTTTTTTTTTAGTGTTTTATACAAACAATTTCTACTCCAGTTATACTAAGGCAATTATTATTATTACTTTATTTAAATACAAATTAAAATACAGCTTATCAAGACAAAGAAGGAAAACTATTACATTTTAAATTATCATCTAAGTCATGCAGTCATTTGATGCATTGTGTCAGCATAATTTGTCTATTTTCTTGGCCTATTGCATTACGAATTATTCTGTTTGAATATTGACAAGCCAAAGCAACTATACAATATCAAAAACGTTAGTAAATGTATGAGTGAGTGCTCTAGTGCTCTCTTACATGTTATTTTTCTCCTTCTTCGAACACAATTCCTTTTTCCTTCCAACTTTCCAAAATTGATTTCTAGATAATACATAACTACATTGTTAAGGCACAATTGATTTATTTGAAACCCAACCACACCCTAATACGCCCCCCTAACCGCCCTCCCAAAATTAAAAATTGAATCCTATATACATGCCTGCCTGCAGATATTAGTATTAGGAAAAATGCAGCAGAGCCAACTTTGGTAAAAAGTCACCCAATTTTTATTTAAGCTGCAAAACAAATAGCTTGGTATAAGGAATACATTTAATTTGGTTTGGTTAACTTAACTTTTTGAACTGTTAGATTAAGGTACTTCTATGAAACAATAATGTTTACAGAGTATTTTTATTTTCACAAAAGAAAATAGAGCACACGTTTATTTTCAGTTGCCATGAAAGTTCTTGATTTTTTTCCCCTTATGCTGTAAAAGTTTAATAGAACAGAAGTGGAAGACATGACGGTATTAAAACTAAGAACACATGAATTGTATCAACTAAGCTTTTCCAGTGGCTCAATGGCTCCCTGAAGGACAGGAGTTAAGGAGGACGTTGTGCAGTGTTGCCATGTCAGTCCAATCTTTATGTTGTCTACCTATGACCATGTTGCGGATACAACCTTTGAAGTTGTCTCGAGTCTCCAGGGTCCCTGTTGGAGCATTGTCTGAAATATGATAGACAAACATATGAAGGTGCTAGTCAACTGATTATTAAGAAATTAAACAATTACAGAAGTTGTTATTCGCTTTGGTGATCAAATGGTCAAAAGTGTCACTCTTATAATAAACTGGACTGTGGATGATGATATCGGGGCTACAATCCACATCAGGTGTGGTGAGGGTAGTTTTTATAAATGATTTCCCACTTTTTGTCCACAACAATGTGGTTGCATTTCCTCTAAGTTCTAGCTTCCTCATAACAACGTCAATAGCATAATTACTTTATATATCTATAACACAAACGGACAGTGAAATGCGATATAAAAATAAAGTCTTTAAGTAAACTAAAGAATAATTAGAAACCTTTCATAACTAGTCTGGTGATCCAAACTATGTTTCACACTTTCTTTGAGTGCTATGAGGGGTTTATAAAATTGGTTCAACAAAATGTGTCCAAGTTTTAAATATCAGTGTGACACAACTGTATTATATAAAAAAATAGTTTTCTTCCATTGCTGTTAAATGAAACGCTGAGTGATCTTTAAATAAATATCAACATATTGAAAAGAGATATGTATTAAAACGTGTCACCTGGGAGCCCGCCTATGTAGAGAGGACTGTTGGTGCTGGCCTCGTCAAAGTGGCCATTCCCCGAGTGGCCATACGTTGTGTTGAGGTGATCCACCTTCAGTGTGAGCTCGTCTTTGTCGAATATGGCCTTGATGGAGTGCCACTTGTTGTTGCACAAGGTATAGGGAGAGGGAAAGCCTTGTTCCACTCGGAGCGGTCGGCGGTCACCAATGTCTCCCGTCATAATCACCTACAAAGAGTTAAGGTCATTCATTCACATGGACTATACTAAACTAAATGTTTTAACTTGGGCTCTTAAGCACCCAAATTTAATTTGTTGGTTTGAGTTAAAGAAGCTACAGTTGATTTGGTTCAATTCCTACAACACGCATTAAAATTCAGGGTTCAATACTTATGTCCAGGTGTCATTTTGCAACCAATTTTTAAAATAATATATGTTTGAATGGCTCAAAATAAGAACAAACTATTAATTTCAATATTTTATTTATTTACGTCATTACTAATGTGAGTAGAATGATCTCACCTTCCCATCATTGAGTTCAAGAGATAGCGCGGGATATCCCTGCGGCTCAGACACGCTCAGTAGGATTCCGCTCAGCTCTGAGGTGCGGAATTCAAGCTCTAGCTCCAGAACAATGCCCACACGAAACATGTTTTCTAAGATGACAAAAACAGTACATTGTTATTAGGTGTTCTGTCTCATGACAGGTCCATTCATTTTGTCAGTTAACTTAGGCCACCTCTGTTTCTTTTTTCAGCCCAATGAACTTTATTTTTTCCTTAAATTCATAAAAAAATATAATCTTCCTTCTTCCCAAGCTCTGCTTTCCCTCAACCTTACCTTCTATGATGTCATGCAGACAACAGTTCCTCCTAAGCGTCTGATCAAGTTCAGCCGTATAGAAATACTTGGTCGTGTGCTAAGTCTTGAGGCCAGTTTCATAGTCAGATTTAGTACGGCTCGATACTAAATACACGAATACATCGATCTAGACCAAAATGGAATGGTCCAGTTTTATATGTGAAACTAGTGCATTCCATTTGAGTTTATGTAGGTGTTGTCTTGTATTTAGTATCTCCTCACATTAGAGGTGAGCTAAGTCTGATCATTAAACTGGCTCACAGTACATGTTATTATTTGAATGGTATTCATCCATCTTTCCTGTACTTCTTATGAATATACTACAACTATCCCATATAGCAATAAATGGTACGGACTTTCTCGCTCCATTGTTTAAAAATGGAGATATTTACTCAAAACTTGTAATACAGTAAATGTGAAACGAAATCATAACTATACACTAGCAAACCCAGGCAAAAATTGAACTATACTTAACTAAAACATTTTTTGACTTTCGATTCTAAATTTTGTAATTTTATTTTTAAAGAATCAATGTCCTCATTTGTATATTGGGGCTGGTAAAAAATATTGATACGGGTCCCCCAGGGTCAACACTTCATATTAAAATTTAGACTTCTAGTTAAAATTTTTGTCATTTTATTGGGGGTTGCACAACTTATGGTTATCACATTGCTATTATTTATAGGTTTAGACCAATAAAAAAGACAAATATTGACTATTGAGTCTAAAATGATAGAGATAGATTATTGTTGTACAAACATTTCCCCTAAGAGGCTAAAGGAAAATAAACAGGAAATTTTTGAAAAACTTACTAATTCTTTACTTACTCTATGGCATTAGAGAATTACTGCATTAAAACTTGAGTAATATCTCTACACAACTAAAGCTCACAAAAATGTATTAATATATCTGCCAATATCTCAGAAACTATTGGTTTTATAAATATATATTTCATATAAAAGTTTTTTTTAATTCTTAATAATACTACAATTTTTCAATGAAAAGTAATTTATTATCTCAATTAGTTGTGGAGATACAAAAATTTTTGCTTCTGTAAAGTACCCTAAAAGTCATTTTCATGGTAAAATGAAAATAGCCATTTTATTTATAATTTTAATAAAAGTTTAGATACAAATTTTAATCAAAATCGTCAGAGCCGATATTGAGAAAATTGATTTTCTCTTTTCACCCTTTATTAAACTACTCTTAATTTTTGTGTTAGACATACGGCACTGTAAAAACCACTTTTTAAGGTTCGGGGGGGTCATGAAACGTCGACATCCATCAACATCTCGGGTTAGGTTTTTTTTACGATCGCAATAATTGACCTCTAGTGTTCGAAAAGTTAAAAAATATATAGATATTTGCATATAGCTTGAAAAATATTGGTTTTATAAAAATATGTTGGAAATAAAATATTTTAATTTTAAATAGAGCTACATATTTGCAATGATATGTAATTTCATATCTTAAATAGTTACAGAGAAATTATAGAAAATGAGAATAAGTAATTTTAATGAAAAATTGAGAGTAGCTATTTTGTTTGTAATATTTATCAGTGCACAGAAATAAAATTTAATCAAAATCTTTACAGCCGATTTTGAGAAAATCGATTTTTTCTCTTTTCAGCCTTCAGTAAACTACCTTTAGTTATATGGATTGGTTAACCAGTACCAAAAACGCCTCGGGGAAACCCTATGAAAACCCTAGATACCAAGTTTTAGCCCAATCTATAAGATATTTTAGGCTTTACTCTAGGTACAGACAGAAATACGGAAATGCAAAACACCACTTTTTCGGATTCGGGGGTCATAAAATGTTGAGATTAATCAAAGTTTTGATTTTGATTTTTTTGATGATCACAAAATAGTGAGAAGTAAAAAGAGATATATTACTAATTATTAGTACTGTCAACTCTCAATAACTCATATTAAAGGGGGCAGGGGTATGTCTGAGTTACGAAGAGTTTGCCTTATAGAGGGGAAATAAAGTTGTGCCTAAGGAATGAAAATTAATACTTCATCTAAAGTAACCTTATACCTTAATGTGACGAGGTAAGCAATACATATAGATAAGACATATACAGAAATAATACAGTTAGGTACTGGAATGGGGAAGGTTGAGATTACAATAGGCCTATAGTACTTGCAAAGCATCTATATACTGTACCGTATGTGTGGGGGTGAGATGGGCAGGGTAGTGGCATCGCATTGCAAGATCTTCATCAGCCCTCTGCAATACACTACTTCTATAACCTTTTTTATCCTGCCAGCACACGATTGGTATGTTACTATATACATTTTTTTTTTCGGAAAATGTTATCCGAAGTCCAAGATATCGAGAGTTGACTGTATTTAATATACACGTATTTAAAATGACAAAAGCCAAAGTTACCCACACTTTTACAGATGGCCTATTTTACTCTACATACAAGCACACCCACAAATAGCAGTATAATTTGGTTTGTTTAGGTTCCAATATAAATCTATGAGCTCAAAAACACGTTTAGTAAATAGGTAATTTTAATTTTAAATTAATTTCTATAAGGAAAACTTATTTTTGTTGTATGAGGTAATTGTATAATATTTGGAATAAGGAACAAACACAATATGGTTATTATAATGAAAAGAAGAACACAGTTTACATCTTACATTGCTGCCATTGGACAAAGAGTAAACGGCTGCCTTTTGAAGAATATCTATCGTTGCCACCTGAGCTCCTGACCTAGGTTTCATTATATCGGAACTTGTCAGGAGGGAGTGTGAAACATGCAACACAACTTCCTTCATTCCTTTTATATGTTTATATCCACCTTTGCTGCAACTTATTCCAAATATAATATAATATAACATAATTTGAAATTAAAGAAGTTATTTAATGTTGTAGAGACCTGCACCACTTACTGTAAATAGCGTAGGCATCTCCCGGGAAGTAAGAACCCCTTTCTACTTGGGGGAAGCATTGGCCCACTTTATTGGGGGTCGTCTTTGCTCCGACAAGATCTTGACTCTGTTTATTGATGGCTAAGTTACGCATGCAGCCTTTGAAGCCCTCGTGTTTTGAAACCTTTCAAAAATATACAAAACATACATAATTGTTAATTATCTTATAGTAATGGAAAATGATAAAAATAAACTACTGAGTGAATTGTTGAATGGTTTGAATTCGAAATTTAAGGGGTTGCTTGAAGTGTTTTCCCTCTTTTCTCCTTCCTTTTGTTTCCTAAGGGCAATAATGCCAAAACATAAAACACACTACTCATGTTTAATTGTTTGTGTAACTTTTTATACTAAAGAATACAGAAGGAAAAAATATGTCACCCTTGTGGATTGAATTCTACCCATTCTATTTTTCTTTTTTACCTTGCTGTGTTTTTTTCAATAAATTTTCAATCATCAATTTCAGTTTCATATTTAAAAAAAAATCAATTTCCATTATTATAAAAGCATTTAACCAATGGGCCTCCTCATTGTGAGATATAAATGATAGCACACACTTGGTTTTAAAAACCGGTTTTCACCCTTGTGTATCCGAGGGGCATGCTCACCAATTTATTTCAGAATGAGACCAAATTAAAAAAAGAAAAACCTGCGCACTATGAGTGACTATTACAGTAGATCCTTATAAATCCAGAATAATTGGGGTTTGAAGTTGTCTATTTTGGGAAAAGGGCTGTTTGAGTTAAGTGAAGTTCGGTTTAATAAGGTCTGGATTAAGGACGTTCTAATGTATTGTTTTCTGTGATTCACTATTGTACAGCTCCTCTAATTAAAATATATACAAACTGCACTTTAAATACATTTCTGTCACTGAATTTCATTAATTAATTATAGTATACATTTTTTTTAAATATCACAACATGTGAATAACATTGGTTGTATATCTTGTCTTCCAAAAAAAAGTTATATTTACTTGTGTCAAATGCTCCGCAGGGATGACGAGGTGGTGTGACTCACCAGATTATCGGGCAGGGCACGAATGTTATATTTACTTGTGTCAAATGCTTTGCAGGTATGATGAAGTGGTGTGACTCACCAGAATAAATATAGGGCAGGGCACGAATGTTATATTTACTTGTGTCAAATGCTCTGAAGGTATGACGAGGTGGTGTGACTCACCAGAATATAGGGCAGGACACGAATGTTATATTTACTTGTGTCAAATGCTCTGAAGGTATGACGAGGTGGTGTGACTCACCAGATTATCGGGCAGAGCACGAATGTTCTGGGGCAGACCCCCAACGTACATGATGTTGCCCATGTTGAGTTTCTTGGGGAACTTTCCCTTGCTGGTCTCGGCGGGATGGGAGTCTACCTCCACCTGCAGCTGTCTGTTGATCTTGGTCAGTGTGACGTGGTGCCACATACCGTCATTCAAAGCGGGGCTCAGAATCACGGGTAGCTTACGTCGCCATTTCACAGTCACGTGTAGCTGCTTGTCTCGAAGAGCCGCCATCAGATAGTGGCGATTTTTACCACGTGTACTCTACAACCATTTATATGTTAAATACTAACCAAAAGTTTCATACTTTACAAACTGTGAATAGTGTACTGTTTTAAGATACAATATTTATTTATGTATGTTATTTTATGTACAATATTTAGTAGGAGTGTTCGAGTAGGTAATTTTCACTTCGTATTAAATTTAAATCATGGACAGAAATATTGAGTTTTTTAAGTGTAGTTAATGAGGCAGACCTTATAAAATAGTTAACACTAATATTATGAAATTTCAATAAGGACAGCTAAAATTTAAATTATAAAAGAGTAAAAAAAACCCTGAAAACATCACATGTTCTGGCTTCGCTCACGCCTTTGTGAAACGTCCTCTATTAAGATTTGAAAAAATTTGGCAATCATAATTAATGATGCAATTTTATAGTGTGAATTTTTTCTTCTTCTAAAATTGCTTCACAGATCTTGAGATAATTATGAAGCAGCACAGTTTTAAAAACGCTGATATAAGGCAGTATTTGTACTAGAAATATTTCAAGTTGAATTTTTCTTATATATTTGTGCATGCATTATAAGATAAGCACAAACATACATTTTCAAGAATGAAATATTTTGGTGAAAAATTTATGATCACACAAGCTCATATTTTTTATAATTATAATATTTTATATAAGTTACTTTTTTTTTTAAATTAGACAAAATTAAATATTTAAAGAATATATTTTCAAGAAATAATATCTTAAAATTGAATCAAATCTATTAAACTCAGAATTTTAGAGATAAACTCAAAATTTTCAAGTTTTGTATAAATCTTCCTAGTTGAGTTCGAATAACTACCAAAACTTGACTCTAACTCAAATTTTTTAGTATTTTCACAGCCCTTTCACTATTTATGTAGGTTTAAAAAATAGTTTTAAGATTTTAATAACGTTATCATACCTGCATCGGTGGTCCCATGGTCTAACATGCCCAAAAGGGATTGCCAATGACGGGGAGAGTGGGGGGTTCAAATCCCGGTCAGGTGTACTAAGGGTGGTTTTTCCTGAATGGTCTTCTCCCATTCACCCTCCATACAAATTCATGATCATTTCCTCTAAAATTATACCCTCATCAGTCCTATTACAATAGTGTAATTAATGTAAGTTTGTAATCGAAGCGAGTACTAAGACGCACTGACATAGTAATAGTTAAAAAAGAATGAATGTCTTTATTATAGTCTGGGAAAATTAAAAAAGAGTGGTTTATACCTGTAGATAAAAGACATCCATTGAGTGAGTATAAAATAGCTAGCTTTGCTATCAATATAAAGAGCTAATTAAATTAATCTTCTAGGGCTACGATTAGAAATTACTTCTAATAAAATAATAATAATAATAACACTTAGCACCGCATTTTACTACCCATTCGGGCTGTACGATTATGTACTAATTACGCTAACGGGTTAGGAATTGGGAAGGTTGAATATAGAGGAAGTAACCTGAATTTGCTTGGAAGGAGAGTGGAAAATCATTTAGGGAAAACCACCCCCAGCCACCGAGGCAGATAAAATACTTTAAAGAAGCTCTTATAATTGTCATATAAAATCTCACCGTTATTATGAAAAGAAGCCCATTTGGGTAGAATGTTCTGAAGTCTAATTCTAGGATGTATTCTTTCTTGTCGACCGCAGTTCTACGGTGTATCAGCACGTGGCTGTTGGGCGAGTCCCCAAACTTAACGGCACCTGGTTCTGTAACATTGCTGGCAACTTCATGGCATCTGGCCGCCTCTACCTTCATGGGAGGAGGTGGTGCGGAGGCTGAACGACTCACCATTTGCACGGGAAGGTCTCCGAGACGGCCAATACCCGCGTGATCAAACGAAACTGGGTTGTTGAACTGTAAAATTCTGTGATGGGAATAAGAATAAAATTAAAATAAGATGGTTTGTGTAAAGTTGAACTATGGTATTCATATGATTTTTTACAATGTTTCATAATAAACAATTGATATAAAAACAACCACAGGAATTCAAAAGTATGGATAAACATTAAGTTATTTCTATTAAAAAATGTAGGTTAAGTATTTTAAATGCATTTATTGATGTGATCTTTGAATCAATCAAATACTTAGGGATATTCAAGATTTGAAGATTTGATAAGATATTCAAATTTTAATTGAAAGTTGCTCCTATACTGCTTATGTGTGCCTTATCCCAACATAACTCTATAAAAAACCAAGCAACCTGTTCCTTCATTATCAATTTACCACTTAACTTCGTGTATTAATAATGTTATAATAGCGTACAACAAAAACATGTTAACATTAAGTTTATATTTATATTTTTTAAATCAACTCAAAAATTAATGTAATAAAGTAAACCTCATTTGTTTATAATCATTCTAAGATTTGTATTTATAAAACAGTGGTTTCAATTCATCTCTAAATACATTAGTTTCCAGCGGAAAGTAAAGATATCTTACTTCTCATTGAAAATAACATCCTTAATTGTACCAAAGAGAGGTACAACAGAAGCTACCATGTTGACGGCGTTAAGTCCAGGGGGCAAACCTCCCAAGTACAGCCCTCCTATATCTCCAGGAGTTTTCAATGCTGTCGCTCCTTCGGGCAATGTCGTAGTCCCCTCGAGACGATCATCCACCCTCAGCTGCAGTTTACGCCCATTCTTGGTCACTACAAGCGCATGGAACTGACCGTCATTGTAAGAGTTGGTCGAGTTGAGAAAGGTATCCCCTCTGCCCGCATTTGCCCACACCCTCAAAGTCCCCTCAGACAAAGACACAGAATAATACCCTTGAGTGACATCCTGCGGTAAAGTGGGCCTGATGCCTTCAAAGGTACTCAGAAATAATAAAGTGTTTTGTTGTAAAGTTCGAAAACTAAGACCAAACGCAGCTCTTTTTTTTAGCGTGTGTGAGGCTAAGTGAAGGTAGCCGTCGCCTTGGAAGCTGACGACTTCAGGCTCAAATGTGCAGGCCGCCTCTACGCCGTAGAACTGCCCGTGCAGAGGGTTGTAACCTTCTTGGTTGACCTGGATGTCAGCCAGGCAACCCAAATACGAATTCAGTACTTGGAGTTTGTTTGGTCCAGAAGAAAACCCTGGGGGCACACCACCCACAAAGTAGAAGGCGCTGGAAAGATCTGGGATGGCACTCAAGGATGGCTGTTTATTTGGTTCACCATCTTGTGACTCTCCTTCCACTTTTAACACACCTGCACATAAATAGCATATAATCATAATATATCTCCGTCCTAATTGTATTAATAACAATTCTCAAGTTGCTACAGAAAATATAAATATAATCTAAATGCTAACTGTTTTTGCTCTAACAATGATATATTTTCTTGGCGCTTAAAGGCATATCATATTAATCATACAGTTGATAATTATTTCCTAAAACTATGTTGGGATGGTCAACTAAAAAGTTAAAATATAATTCAGATTTGAGATTCCTAAGAAACAAACAGTTTTTTCAAAACATGTATTGGAATTTTTTGTTAAAAATCTGAGGTCTTGAATATTCTTAAAAATTGGAAGAACCTTTTTGTAAAGCAGTGGTTACCAACATGGGGGGCATAGACCAATTTAAAAAAACCCATTAAAAATCAAATGAAAATTATTATTTTTTATTTCAATCACTTTTCTTAAGTACTGTAGCGAGGATAATATTTTTCTTGCGGTATTGCCCACATTGCCTACCAGTAGGGAAATAAACGAGGTGATCAACCAAAAGAATAAGGTATTCATGCACATGCACATGTTTATTTTCAAGCCCGCAAGCCTCAAGCTTTCTCTCTCTCTCCTACTTTCTTCTTCACTCCTCCTCTTAATCTACAATTACAACAATGTATTATACTAGCGAATTTTTGACTCTGACTTTTATAAAAATTAAACAACATTGTCGACTTTAAGGGAAAAGTGATATTCGGTGTGCTTTGACAAACATAAAACCCAATATTCAAGAATCTGACGAAAACAAAACAGTGTCAAACATGTACTAATTTTCAGTAATTTTCTTGTACCAATCTGCTACCAGTGTTAATTGATTTTTGTATTAAATAAAAAAGTTACTAGTAAGCAATTTTTTAAAAGATTTTTTATACCTATACCAAAAAATAGGGAAGGAAGGTGTGGAAATTTGATGATCTAACAATGGGGCATCAGCTGAAAAAAGGTTGGGAGCCACTGCTCTAAAGCAAACTCCTATGTTTAAATAAATTTTAGCTGAGAAATTACAAGCCACACTTACTATAAAAACAATCAAAGTAATTAGATGATGTCCAACCCTACTTACACTTCTCTTTCTTGGACTTGCGGTCAAAGTACCGACTGGCTTCCACAATCGTCCAGTTACCATGGTTGTGTTTCTCTGGAGTTAGAATTTCGAGATACAAATCACCCCCATAACCGATATTAAACATTACTCGACCTTCGTATAGAGTCAAAGAAACAAACCCCATCTGGAAACATAACATAGATTATATCACATCAATGCAAACATACTTTTTTTTTTCTAAAATAAGGGATGAAGCTTTAATGTTAATTAATAGAATTTGTTGGTCCGCTTCGGTGGCAGCACAGTCTAACGCGCTACTCTCACAATAGACTAGACTGCTTATAATGGTGAAATCTAGGCTCAAATCTCGGTTGGGTGTTCTGAGGGTGGTTTTTCCAAAATATTTTTCCACTCTCCCTCCATACAAATTCAAGTAAACTTCCTTTAAACATACATAATCTTCCTAATTTCTAAAACCATTAGAGTAATTAGTGTCTATGCGCATAACCAAAATGAGTAGTAATATGTGGTGTTTAAAAAATATATAATTTGTTATTAAGTCCTAATAATGTAAAGTAAATAAAAGTGAAGGATGAATTCAAGATTTTGTTTCAGGTTGATTATGAATGGTTCACAGTCCACTTTAATCAGTAAGTCCCATGTGGTAATAAGCTAGGTAGAAACAACAAATTTGATGATAAATAACATAGATGATCTGATGCTATCAAATAATAAAATAATTAATGTGAAATTAGGGTTATATTTTGATAGGTAGGTAAGAAAATGTCTGTCTTAACGCATATGTGATTATTTTCTTTATCAGGACAATCAAGAGTTAAAAAATATGTAATTCAGAAAAAAGAATTTTAAATATTCCTAAAGCAATGTATTTAATATTGGTAGTTAATAAATTGTTCATACCTTGAGTGGGTCAACAGCTAAAAAGATGAGAGCATTTTCATCCAAAGTGCGGAACTTGAAGGACACACTGAAGACATATTTGTTATGGGGACTGGAACTTCCACGCCGAAGAGATGAATAGCCGTCACCAGTGAAATGATAAGACTGTTCATCTTTCCGTTCCTCGGCGCTAGGTGTAGTAAAAAGATAATTTAGTATTGAATACACATAAAGAGTTAATTTTAATGTGTTTAAAACTAGAAAAGAGTAAAATCCGTTATGTTATAGATCCGAAAATTTCCTTTGACATGCTGGATTCCTTTACCCAATATGAAGCTAGCCTTCACAGGTTGCCAGGAGTTTTCCTATTAGTTAGTTTTAACACTGGTGAAAAGGGGTCCAAGAAGCAAGGGGTATGTCATATATAAGCAGCCTGTGTGTATAAATACACCCAGTAATATAGCAGTGCACAGTACACAGTATTCAGAATACATAAAATAGTTATCTCAAAACAGAAAAATAATAATCTGGACAGAAAATAGAATTTTGAACTGCATAGCTCTGGCTCTCCACATCAGTTCGGAACTTATCAAAGAACTGTATCAATGTCAATTTTATAATAGCGAAAGTGTAATAAAATTAATAAATTGTGTATAAACATCAAGTTTTACTGATTTAAATCGAATTACATAAAATCAGATTGTCGTAGCCGTGTGATAAAAAGTGTGTAGTAAGGCATGCACGCATCATCATCATCATCATCATCATCATCATCATCATCATCATCATAAAACCCGGTATCGTTAAACTTACTCCTCACCATAAGGCATACATGAGTCCAAATCCAAGACATCATCATTTACAATCCAATATTGTTATAAATGGTGCCCATCGCGGGGAAAAATAGCAGTAACATTATAATTAATGCCCAATCGTGGGTCAAATACCACAATAAAATCCTGAATCACTTTAAATTTTAAAATATATTATTTATTAATTATTGGTGATCAAGGTAATCACCTCGGTCAGCGAGAAAGTATCAATCACTGTCAGGCCTCATGGCGGTCTGTGTCGTTTTCTGGAACTACTTCTCTATTCTGTCTAAGCTTATACCCCCTTTACCTACAAACACCCTTTGTCATTTTATTGAAAAAGAAGGAAAAGAAAATTACAAAACCTTTATCACAAGGCAGAGAGGAAGAAAGTTTGTTGCTAGTTATCAAATATCTTAAAATTTTCTGTTGTGAGTCTACCAACAAATCTCTTTATTTGTTGGAAGACAATTAAATCTAGAGCCCTTTTTCATAAAGCCTAGTCTCATAGCTCTGCATAAATGAAAAGTCGTTGAAAATGAGCAAATGTCACATTTTCACACATTTATTTATATTAATAAAACTCTGATTATAAGATTGTTAAGGAAAAAGAGCCCTGTGTAAATATTTTGACTTTACTTTTTCATGAACCATATTTTGAAATAATGCATCGAATAGTTAAATATTGCAGTAGATGTGAACGTTGGCTGGCCATTTCTTGCTTACTGCTAGCCCTTAATACATTACAATTACACTACAGAAAATGACATATACTAACCCTTGTATGCAAGCCACACAGCCACCCTTGTAAGTCTCGTTAGAAAAGTTCCAGAGTCCAATGGGCCTCCCATTAAACAAGATCTGATACAAACAACCAATCAGGCCTTGGACGTCCGCTGATTGCAACCTCTGGGGCCTGCGTATCGAAGGGGGTATGCCTCCAACCCACAAGGTGTCCCCTGGACCAACGTCCAACTGGCCAAAACCCGCATCGGAAGTCCCATTGGCTTGCGATGAATTCTCTGGTTCAATCTGAGGTCTTACCGTCAGCTTGGCAATGTTACTGGTTCTGAGAGAAGAGAAAACATCAGTTTTTACTTTACCATTCATCGCTAAGTAATAGTTGTACAAAAGAGTTAAAATGATCTAAAAAAAAAAGGAAACTCAAAATGTATTTGATAGAAATTTTAGTATCTTACAATCTGTCATATTTGGAAGAAGGTACAGGAAAGAGGGATAAGAAAAAGTAAAACGATTGAACACAGTTAACACTTTACATTTCGGCCCATGGATAAAGTGGTAATGGCTGTCTCTTGAAGATGTTGTGCTTTAGAGGATGATGAACAATCTGTATACAATTATTTGGTTAAAATCTTGTTGGTATCAAAGTATTTAACTGTCTTTATAGTGTTTAGGGGTTAATCATTTTCTCATTGTACAAAGTAGCATGTTGTTTTGGTTGAACCCTGACTGAATATGGATGCTCTAAACTGTCTTTTGATTTCTACTAGTAATAAAAACGAGTGTGATAATAGCCTAGGCCCTACAGTGTTTTTTTTATAAGATGTAGTACTACTGAGATAGTTTTAAATATTTTTTCCCCTTTGTATGAGAATCTCCACTATAATAATTACCAGTTTCTTTATCTAGACAAAAAAAACCTAGGAAACTGAAATTTTTCAAACAAGCCCCTAGCCCAAAAAAATATAAAAATAATCGGTGACTTAAAATTCCCATCGGGGCTCCCGAAATGGGGAGATTTTTATGAAACCAAAGTCGAAATATTCTCAAAGCCCAGAAGAGCTAGGAAACTGAAATTTCGCAGGCAGATAGTGCCTATTCCATAAGGCTGCAGGACTACTTGGTGATAGAAAATTCCCATGGAGGCCACCAAAATGGTTTGTTTTTTCTTAAAAAAAATCTCTAAGCTCAGAACACCTGAGAAGCTCAAATTTTGCAGACAGGTGCCCTTCACATCAAAAGGGTGTAGGACCATTTGGCGACAGGAAATTCCCAAGGGACCTCCCAGGATCAGGGGTGAGGCTTCCAGTAAAATAAATTTTAAATACTCTCAAAACCCACTAGACCTAGATAGCTGAAATTTTGCAGGCAGGTATCCCCTAAACAAAAAAGGGCACAGGAACACTTGGCGAACGAAAATTAACATGCAGACCCCCAAAAAACAAAAAAGTATGTACAAAAAATGTTTTTTATATTGAAATATTCAATTTGAGGCACAGTTTCATACTTTCATTGGAGTAAATATTTGATTGACAATAAAATCTTTAAATGAAATGAGCCTCTTGGATTTTAAGAGTCACTAAAAATTATTTCCATTCGAGAATGCATAGTCTTTTAGGGATATACCACTGGATAAAACATATCTGAATTAATTATTTGGGAATGTCTCAACAGCAATAAACACACTTGTACTAAGTATCTGAAAACTTTACAACATGTTAAAAAATAAATCAATATCCAAACAAAATCTCTCTGGAAGTATACTTGACGTTTGAACCATTTCTCACCTGTCCACCTGTATTTTGTACCAGTGGATATCACTCAGAAGCTGACCAGACTTTATCTGAAGTGGATGCTCCACGGTACCAGAACCATGACCCACATCCCACACAAATCTGATGCGCCGGTCTACCATCTCAATTGCTACAAAGTCATCCTGAAAAACACAAAACCAAATATTATCATTTTCAAACAACTGACCGA
This sequence comes from Timema shepardi, assembly GCA_902151425.1. Classification (NCBI taxonomy): domain Eukaryota; kingdom Metazoa; phylum Arthropoda; class Insecta; order Phasmatodea; family Timematidae; genus Timema; species Timema shepardi. The sequence goes on from CABFVX010000329.1 coordinate 89,474, forward strand.
TCTGTACGGTATACTTGTTAGAGCCCAACTTTCAGACATAATCATTCAATCCAATTTAGAGTTTTAAAGACCTGATCTATGGTGTCAACCCACAAGCGAGCTACAGTGACAGAGCGGCAGCCATTTGTTGGCAAAGATAGTGCCAACATTTGTGGATAGAGGGTGTCGTGTGGTCATCACAACAAAACCTCAAGCAGTTAATCTCAGTTTTCTAGATTAGAGCCGCTACTTATTTATTAAAGTAGCTCATTATTCGTCCTCACAAGGCTGAGTTTGAGCCCGTTCCAGACCCAATGCTTCAAAGAAAAATCTGGAAGGGCTGAGGATTGAACCCAGGAACTCTGACCACTATACCCCAAAGGTAATATTGAAAGCTATATACCACACATAAACCAACAAATTCACTCTCCAATAACACGACTAAAATAAGTTACCATATATAAGGCCACCCATACTTGTGATCCTGATAACTCTATCTACCAAATGGAATGCAAGCAGTGCAACGCATTGGTATCAAAACATGAACATTAAGAGAAAGAATGAATGGTCGATGACATGACACAAAGACATGTGTGAGAAATGGCTTTCTTAGAGTTTTTGTTTGACATGAACTATTTAGCACAAGTGATGATTGTCTGGAAACAGCCCTTCACGTCATTAATGTTTTTCTCACCATCTCTCTCACTCATTTTAATTGTTATTTTCTTTCTCTGCCCCCCACACCCCCTCCTCCCTTTACATGAAAAAGATCTCAACGAGATCAACAAACAAACTCACACTAGTGAGCATGTGGATATAAGCGTAAGACTAGTCTCGTCCGATTTGTCGAAAGTGAGGAGGTAAAAGGTTCATATTCTGGCTGGGTGTATAAGGGTTGTTTTCTTAAATGGGTTTCACCCACATGCGAGTGTATTTCTTGTAAATTCTACCTTCTTCAATCCTATCTCAATCTATATTAATAAAATAAAGAGTTTGTTTGTATGTCATGAGCATTGTACAATATCTGCCACATTCAGAAGGCTGAAATTTTAATTTCTTTACTATATTTTCTAAATTTATTAAAAACTGGGTTGGAGGAAATGAAATGAAGATAATTTATTTTTTGTCTGTTTGAAGCAAAGAAAAGCATCGCCTGGGGTAGCCACACAATTCATTCCGTGGCTAACCCGGGCAGCGCCGTGTACTTCTGAGTAGTATTATGAAACAAATATTCCTCGAATGGGTGGAGAGGTAAAAAAGGAAGCAACATACAGAGGTACCACTAGGCAGGTATAGAAGAACGCCATTTCTCTGGTCACTCTCAATAGCGTAGTTGAGAGTGATTGAAGTAGTGGTGCTGGGTTCCAAGTTACTAGGGTGGTAAGACCGAATGCAACCGGCTCCATCTTCTTCTCGCCGACTCTTAATTGACACATGGATCTGAAAATAATATATCAGTGAAAATTAAAACCCATTTATTTAATGTTACTCCAAAAGTCGCTATGATTTCAAGTAGAATTGTTTCAAATACCTTGTTTCCCGAATTTGAAACTTGAAAAACATGATACACATATGAGGTTAACTTTCCCACATTGGTATGATCCACAACCCCTGCCCCCTTTCAATTATATATTCGGATTTAGTTCACATTATGGGGCGTTCAAGTATTATGTTAGCAGCTTAGAGGGGAAAGTGGGGTTAATTTTATTTTATTCTTTCTGACAAGAAGGAGGGGCAAAACAATGATAATGTAAGAGAGACGAGCAAGAATGACGCAGTGACTCAACCACCCCAAATGGACATATGATAATTAATGATAATTAAAAGTGTTGAGACCTGGCTTTAGGGAACTTGGTCATCAGAATAGAAGTAGCTTAGAGTTTTTTTGTAGCTATAATAATTTTTTCTATATTATTGTTTAACTTTTTTTTAATTTTGCCTATTTAGTACAATATATTTAGATTAATTTTACAAAATTGTTTATTGTGAGTATTTCGCATCATTAATTTACACCTTTATGTTAATAATTACCAGAAATTTATATATTAAATAAAAAATAATGGTTATTCCTGCGAAAAAAAGTCGGCACATATATATTGTAAGCAAGACGGGGGAAGGAGAGGGTCGGGTGTTTGGTGATTTTTTGCTTACAAAGGGGGGAGGGGGTCCAAAATAGCCCAAAAAAAGTGCTTACATAATACTTGAACAAGTCTTAATCACCTAGTTGATTTAGAGAATAGAAATCATAATTAAATGATAACATATTTTGCTATTATGTGAATTCACATCCAGTGAATTAAAGGTCCTAGATCTTGTTTGGTTTGTTTTATCTATACAAGTATGTTGGGCTAAGCCCCAAGTGAAAATCATAATAGCTCTTAAAAAATTGTATCAAAATTTGATGACTCCTCAAATCTTTCTAGAATATCTTTCATATTCAAGGATTTAAAGTGCCACCATTGGCGGCTCGTCGTATAGGGCTGCAGCCCTTCTTGAATTATCTTAACTATTTGTAAAGAATAGTTTAATCATCATCATCATTATAGTATTAGCTGCTTGAACATTAAAATAACGTTTCTCTTAATCACTTATGATTGCTACACTCTACAGCCTTATTATGCGCACCTGCCTAGCAATGGGATGGAAAGTAGAAACGCAACAATATTTCTCCGTGACGGGGCTGTGGATTCGAGCAGTCCAGCTGACTATCTGGTGCATGCGCTCGCGGTGATCATTGAGGGGAGAGGGCCAGGGATAAGGAGAGGGTTACGCGATTTGGCGCTTGTACGGGCTGTTCTGTAATGCAGCCCAGGCAGCCAGTTTATGTGTCTAGCCGAGTGTTATGCGGTGCTGCATTTTTTTGTCGGGCTGTAATAATTGTGTTCCCAAATCACAATTATTATAGCAGTGTAGTAGTAGTGATCTTTAAAGTTGCAATTTAAGAAAATGTATAATTTTATGAGTGGTGGAGGAGGGAAATTTATTACTTTAGATCTTATTGTCAGAAGCTCAGGATGGCCTTAAAAAGATACTTTTAGGCCTTAGATTTTTAAAATTCCATACCCCCCCCCCCCAAACCCCCCGGTATTCACCCCTCTCACCAGCTAAATGCAGTCCTCCCAATGTTAAAATCCATGAGCCATGACTGAATACCACCCCTAATTTAAATTTACAAAATAGCTTCTATATTACAAAAATATAATAAAATAATCTTAGCCAGATCACATGACCAGTAGTATCATCTATGAAAGAAGTTTTAATAGCATTTTAACTGTTAGATATCTACTATCTTTTCTACCAAATTCTTACTATCTTCTAGAGTTGAGTAAAATTCACTATTCTACAAATATGAATCTCCAAATTACCTACAAATCCCTAATCTTGAATCCAAATCCAAATCTTGGAAATAAATTATGAGCATAAGAGGAAATATAAATACAATAAAATATTAACAATAATAAATACAAATAGTAACTAATTGTTAACATTCTTATAATCCATTCGTTATAACATTCAGTTAAGTGTTAAATTACTGGTTTGGGGCCTGGGTGTTAAGTACATTCTATAATTATAATTGATTCTGAGCCACCAATAAGAAATATTAGAGCTCTAAAACAAATTTCACCTGAAGAATTATTTTTTTTATTTTTTTATTTAAGTCGCAAATACTTTTGTTTTCAAATCTCGAAAATCCATAAGGATTCAAGGGCCCCATCCATAATATATTCTTAATAACCTATATGTAATTTAATGACACATAAGTAGAGCTCACCCCATTTGCTGCATGGCGTGCCTGCATGATCTTGTTGCGTAGTTCTTGCAGTTTGTCGGCCAGCGTAGCATTCAAAAGTTGAAATTTCTTATTCCTCTCCTCCACTTCTTCCGTTAGCTTGGTGAGCAGTTCGTCCGATTGCCTCACATTGTTCAAACCTTGTGTTATGTTGTGTTCAATAATATCCAGCTGTAGCTGATAGTCCAAATTAGCCAGCTGAGGCCGAAGATTCATTTCTACTTTGTTAATAATATCAGTGGCTTTCTTGTACACAGTGGCGCTTGTCCCTGATGCGTTACTTGCGGCTAGCAACGATTCTTCAAGCATCCCACGAGAAGAGTTTTCTCTCTTTTCTAGTTGTGACAATTCTCTCGAAATTATGTTGTCCTTCACTGCAGCATTTCTCAAAATTTCTTGATCATCCCTGATGGATTTTCGTTGGCTATCCAGTTCTTTGGACAGTTTAGCAACGTCATCCTGTTTCTGTTTTGCTCTGACCAGTAAACGATCTGAGTTTGCTACTGATACGAGGGACTTGTCGAGGATGTTGTCTTCATTGTCTGGATGAGCTGTTTTGTATGCTTGTTCACCTGCATTCCTGGCATTCATAGCTGCTGTTAGAGCCTCGTCAAGTGCATCGACAATGTCCTGGTAGGCTTTGCTGGCCCGAAGAGCAACGGTAGCGTTGTGACGGGTTGGGTTGAAGAGCTCAGTGTAGTTGAGGACCCTTCTCAAGAGAATGTCTACGTGCTTCTGAGCTGGGATCACATATTTGTCCAGATACAGGGGGTTCAGGCGATATAAGATCCCCTCGAGCTTCTCCACACTCCAGGTCAAATTGTGGAGTTCTATCAACGAGTTTCTCGAGTCCTGGAATATTAAAAAGTTTTTATCACTTGTTAGAAATAATTGTAGAGATGTTGGGTTTGTTATTAGAATTAAACACTTTAATAGGTGTGTGTAAAGGCCACTTTTTCAATTCGAAGCAAGCTCAAATTGATTATATGAAATATTCTCAAAGACGAATAATTGAAGATCAAATAGTTTTGGTTTGTTGGTTTATGCTTGAAAACATATCTCCACCTTACCTTTGAATCCCTAATCTAAATCCAAATTTTGAAAAAAAGAATGAACATTAGAGGAAAAATAAATATAATAGAATAATAGAAAATACAAATACAGTCAGTTCTCAATCCTATGACTCCGGGAATAACTTCCTTCTCAAAGTAACAACCCTTTTTTGGGAAACCATAAAATGTGGGAAAAAAGGCCGAACATTTTAAGGAAATTGGCCGTAAAATGTGTTTTTGCACTTATTTAGGTCGCTGGGTTGTGATAATTTTTGTCAGCGCTGTATTACTAGTAACTGGAGTAGGTCAGGTATAAAAATAGACATCACACCAACAATGCCAGCCAATAGCACTTGACTCTGTCCACCCCCTCCCACAAGCAAGACAATCTTTCCCCGCACGCGACTGCTGCTACATCACGAGCCAGGCTTGTTTTTGCCAATGTTATTTTGATTCTTGATTTGGTTACATTTTTGGTTTGATTTTGTGAATGATTTTTGATGACCCACACTATTGTTTAACATTGTTATTTCGGTTTGGTTACATTTTAGTTTTGATTTTGTGAACAATTTTTGACAACCCATGCTATTTTTTTTATATACAAACTTATAATTTCGACGAAATGAGTGGAAATAGGACCTTCTTGATGCTCATGAAGAAGTACGAGATCATCTAGGAAGTGGATGAGAAGAATATTATAAAAACGGAGATTGCGCGGCGGCATGGCATCCCAAAGTCAACACTTTTCACGATTCTCAAAATGAGAAAAGAAATTGTGAATACAGTGCAGAAGGAAGACCACAATGTAAAGGCCAAAAATTTGAAGGGTGCACGCGCAAATCTGGAGCAAGTTATGTTGGAGTGGTTCCGCCAGCATTGAGCGCAAAACGTGCTTATAAACAGACCGATGATGCAGAGGAAGGCCAATAAATTTTCCCTGAGGTTGGGTATAGAAAACTAAGTATTCAAGTGGGTGGCTAGAGCGTTTCAAAGTGCAACACAGCACATCCAGCCACAAGGTCGTCGGTTAAAACGCATCGGTTGACCCAACATCGGTGAGGGAGTGGATGCCCTTGCTCCAAAACATCCTTAGGCACTATCAGCCTCAAAATATATACATCGCCGACAAGCTTGGGATGTTCTACAACCTCATGCCAGATCAAACGCTTGCTGTGATAGGGGTTAAGTACAAGGGTGCGAAGAGTAGCAAGGAGTGCCTCACCGTCCTTCTGTGCTGCAACATGGACGGCAGTGATAGGATGAAGCCCCTCATGATCGGGAAGTTTAAGAAACACCGGGGTTTCAAGGTCAGTATCCTGCCTTGTGACTATGATTTTAATAAGAAGGCATGGATGACCTTGGGAGTGTTCACAAGGTGACTTCAAAGCTTCGATTTGAAGATAGACGCCGCAAATAGAAAAGTCGTGCTCTTCGTCAAAAATTGCCCCACACATCCTGCTCTCGACCAACTTAGGAACATTGAGCTGGTGTTTCTGCCAAAGAACACCACCAGTATGCTTCAGCCCCTGGACCGGGGGATAAACTAGCAAGTGAAGGTGAAGTTCCAAGAGATGCTTGCGAGGAGTATAGTGTGGAATCTTGACATGGCCAAGGAGGTCAAAAAGTGGGACGTGTGGAAGGAATCGTTGGGCTGTGAGATCGTTGATAATTGTCAACTGTTTCTGACACGCCCACTTTGTCATACCAGTCAACGAAGAGACTTCAGTCTAAGTGCTTCCCTCCGCTGCCAGCACCGAATACCCAGACGACCCACCGCTAGTGGACGCCGATTCTTAGACAGGCCCCTCTACAGAACCGCAGCCTGGCTCATCAACAGCACCTTCGTCTGCATCCCTGACTTTCACTCGGCCGTGCGAGTGCGATGAGGAAACATGTCAGAGATTAGACCCAAACTGCACGTATGAGGATTACATAGCAGTAGATGATGACATCACAGTTTGGGGCACCCAAGACAACGCCAATATAATCAGGGAGTAGCAGGAATTCAACGATGAAGAGGGGGAGGAAGAAATGGATAAGAGCCTGAATACATCCCCACCACGAAATATGTTCTGAAAGCCGGGGAAGTCTACTCAAGACCACTTAGGCGCCAGGGCGCTAGCAAAGAGCTGTGGTTCCAGTTCTACTATATGAAAGACTTTGTCGAGCAAACTGGCGCTAAGAAGCAGGCCTCCATAATAGACTTCTTTGGAAATAGGTAGGTATTTTTTCATATGTATTCTAAAATAATGCAATTTTTGCTATGAGGGTGGGGGGTGGAACAAAATCAGTTAAAATCTCAATAACGACCCTTTTCCAAGTAACCATGTAAGATCGTAGAATCAAGAGTTGACTGTAGTAGTTAAACGATAGCATTCTTTCTTATAATCCATTCATTATAACATTCATACATTCATACATTCAGTTAAGTGTTAAATTACTGGTCTGGGGCCTGGTTGTAAGTTAATCCTATGGTTCTGAGCCACCAATAAGCAATATTAGAACTATAAAAAAAGTAAACTGACATAGTTATTATTATCATTGTTGAATTAATTTACACTAAGTCAGTCCTTCTAACTAATATAATGTACTGTACCAACATTAATATACAACTCGGTTTCTTCCAGAAGTTGGTGTGCCTTGTCGTTAAGATTCACACCTTCTGCCGACAATGTTGCTATTTCTCCTTGCAGAAGTTTAGATTGGTCAATATAAACTTTGGCTTGGCCCATTCTCCCTCTGTTATTTTCTGTTATATCTTTAGCCTGCAAATAAATATTCAGTATATGTATTATATGTTTTGAAAAATAAATGACATGTATGGTTAAGTTATTTAGGTTAGGTTAGGCTTGCAACATTTTAACTGTTACAGTGTCTAATTTTTAGTCAGTGCCGACTTGTTCCCAGCACATTCCAGCATAGCAGCTGAAGGTGTGTGACTATGAAATGAACAATAATTATTATGTAAGGTAACATTCCTCGTGTAGCAATGGGTAGTGCGGTCTTAACAAGTTTACAATAATAAACATTTATTTTAGGTATATATCTCTCTATGTCTATGGCTAAATGTAGATCTGTCTGGAAATTATAACCCACTTCCAGAAGAGCCTTGATAACTAAAACCTGGCAAGAAGGTAGAGTGGATTGCCGAATATAACTAGTAAAATCTAAAAACAATAAATTTTAAAATAGGGTTTAGAAAAATAAAATTTAAATGAAGTATAAAATTAAAATTTGGCAGGAGCATTAAGGGGCTCGCTCCAAATAAAAGTCTGAAAACCTTGAGATTTTTTTTTATGGGACTCTGGGAAATAGGAGAGGGGTTATAGTCAGAAAAATAGCTATCAAGTGGAATATAAAATTTAAATTTGGCCTGCAGGTAGAAAGACACCTTCAAATAACCAAATAAATATTAAAATTAGTGTTTTAATCTCTCTTTATAGTAAATGGCGGCTGGTGAAAAGGGGAGGCTTCAAAATTTCCAAAACTAAAAGAATAAACTACTTGTCAGTGTGGTAGAAGATTGAAATTTGTCAGGCAGGTGTAAAGACTACCCCAAACTACAATTAAGGTTTGAACATTCTTAAATTTCAAAATAAAAGTTCAGAAAATGGAAAGGTGTTCTTTTCAAAGTTTCCAAAAATATAAAGCGCTCTTTGGTAAAGTAGATAATTTAATTTGTAATACAAGATTGAAATTTGGCAAGATGGTAAAGAGCAAAATATTTTAAAAATTTTAAATTTAATTTTAATTTTTAAAATATTAAATAAAAAATGGGAGAAATGGTGGTGAGTTGGGGAATGAAAAGAAATTTTAAAACTTATAAAAAATATCATTTTTCGATGTGGTATAAGATTGAAATTTCACAGTTAACTATAAAAGTATGAAAGTTTTTATTTTATTTTTAAAAATCAAGACTTGTGTTGAAGGAGAGCTGAAAATTTAACAAACATTTCTAAGTGTGTTAGAAAATATAAATACTTTCTAGAAGCTAAGACAAAAAAAAAAAAAAAAAAATGAATTTATAAAAAAATTATAAAAAAAAACAAAAATTTAACAGCAGAGGCGNAAAAAAAAAAAAATAGTGAATGTATGAAACATCAAAATTGGTTTAGGTAATAGGGGGCTCACAATTTAATTAATTAAAAGAAAAAAACCTTTTTTAGTATGAAATAAAAGTGAAATTTTGCATGTAGGTAAATGGACCTTAACAGATAACTGTATGATGTCTAAATAAATAAATTTCAAAATTGAAAACCAACTCGAAATTGATACAATTATTTTCAATGTGGTTAAAAATTAAAATTTTGCAGGCACATACAAGACCCATATCAGATAAGCAAATAAGTCTTAAAATTTCAAAATTGGAATTTCGGAATAAAAAAGTTTTTAGGGTATGGGTAAGAGTAGCTTGAAATTCCTCCAAAGCTATTAGAAGAGCTACCTTTCAATGTGGAAAAGAATTTAAATTTGGAAAATTGGTAAAAAGATCACCCAAGATAAGAAAAATATATTGGAAAGGGTTGAATTTAACATTAGGAGGTTTAAGAAATGTATTAAAAGTGGGATAGGAGGGAGGCTTCTAAATTGCTAAATTTATAGAAAAAACTTTATTTTGCTTAGGTTCATTTGTGGACTTAGTTTAGGTGTTAGGTAATTTTTTTTTCAAAGCTTAATTTATTTTAATCTATTGAGTGTAATAATTGCCTTGAGATCACATTAGTTGATTTAAGATTGTGCAAGGAGAGAATTTGAAAAATGTTGGTCGCCAGATGTCCTAATTTGATATAGTTTTGATGTGGCTTACCCGTTTTCTCGTGCAAAGAAAGGGTCAAACAGCTAGTTTATAATAAAGAATGGTTAAAACTTAAAAATATGAAATATTGGTGTTTAACCTTATTGATATTGGTGATAACATTTTTGAGGATATTATTGAGGTCGTTTATTCTGTTTATCAGGTCTGCCAACCGCTGCTTGTCTGGACCAACTATAGAAAGGTTATCCACTAAACTCTGCAATTGCTTTAACTGATGTTCCACTTTCCTGTAAGCAGACAATAAAATGACATGGGTAAAATTATTCACGAATATCTGAAAGGCATCTACGTAATATGTTTAGTGAAATATTTAACATTCACTTTTAAATGAAAAATTATCTTGACAAAAAAATTATAAACTAACTTAATCATTAAAAACACACTTAGAAGATAGCTCCAGATTCTTCAAAGGTGCATCATCGAGGTTAATGGATGTACCTTTAAGTGAATACAAAATTATTTTCAGCAACCCTCTGGTTTTAATATCCCCTCTTAGCTACTGGGCGGGCATTCTTATTCAGAACTTAGAATGGATGAAAACTCAAAATTTCAAGACAGATTATTAACAATCGTTGTAAAAATTCACTAGAAAGAGTTTATTTTTATTTTGTGACATTTAAAAAAATATTTTTTAGCAATATACATTTTAGTGATATTGGTGGAGTTCAGAGTACAAGATTATAAACAGCTTAGTTGAAGGAAGATTAATAGGAACTGAATTTAGGATATGTTAGAAGAGTAAGTGGGAAACTATTATGTGGAAACTTAAATCCTAATACAGCCAGTCAGTATTAAGCTAAATTGATCAACAAAATACCAAATCACCAGAGTGTTTTGTTGGCAGCACTTCTTCTAGGCTCCAGATTGTGGCTTTTGATGCTAGCCAACAAATGTTGGGCCTCCTTTAGTGCAGCGCTGATGCTCAACATCCCTCTGTCTCCCTGACCATAGTTGTCCAAGCTCCTTGTTGTGTCTGAAAAACATAATTCATGAACGTATAAGCAAACATGACGGCAAGGATCTTACTAGAGCCACAAGCCAAGTTTAATGGACGTGTTTGGATAGTATTAGTAGTATCCTTAGAATGAGAGGGTCATACACGATTGAGCATATGAAGAGAGAGAGAGAGGATAGTATCAGTGTCAGTTTGTAGGAAACAGGCTACAACATGACACATTCTGCAATCTTTAAAATATCCCCTCTCATTCAGTAATAATTTGACCAACCACTCATTTTGTTAAAACAAAAACAACACACATATAGGAAGGATCTGATATTTTCGTGCAACATAGTTTAAAATACTGTGGACCTGTCAAAGTGTGCCAACTCGCAAGGGAGATAAAATATGTCACAATAGGTATGAGAGCTCCTTACCCTCTTCCCTGGCATATCTTATCCTCTAGATGCAGAACTAGGGTCGCCCCCTATCACCATACAGGAAAGGCGAGATTTAGCCAGAGGGTAAAAAAAACCCACCATAAAGCAAGGAGAGAACTTAATTTCAGCAGACAGTAATCCGAATCTTGGAAAAAATCATGAACTTAAGTGGAAACATAAATAGAGTAGAATAAGAGAAAGTACAAATAGTAACTAAATGTTAACATTCTTTCTTATAATCCATTCATCATAACATTCATACATTTAGCTAAGTGTTAAATTACTGTTCTGGAGCCACGTTGTTAAGTTTATCCGATGATGATGATTATGATGATGATGATAACAACAATAACAACTGGTTTTGAGCTACTAGTTGTATTAGAGCTTTAAAACAGATTTCAAATTAAAATTAAAAATTAAACTTTTTTTTTAAGATTTCGGGTCTCAAATTCCAAATTTTTTCTAATCCTTGAATCTCTATCATTCTCAAGGATTATCTCTAATATTCTCAAGGATAATCTCTAATATTCTTAAGGATTAAAGTATTTCAAGGGTCCATTCCTAAGAAAATACTGTTAAACTGAGCTTTGAAATGATTTTCTCGCATTGAATAAAAAGCTATTAATATTAATCATAAACTATCATGACAATAGCTTAGAAAACTAATAATTAAATACCCACCTTTTATTTCTTTTTCAAGCTTTTCCATCCCTGTCAAGATTTTGCTTGTTTCTTCTTTCAAAAAAGCACCATCTTGGGCAATGCTATCACTGCGTCGTCCCAAACTTTCAGACTAAGGACAATTTATAACAAATTATATGTTTAGTATTTTGTCAAAAAAATAACATAATGTTCTTTAACATGAGGAGCAGAAATTAATAAATTTAAAATTCAGCTGAATAACATACTAAATGACTGGCTTAATAGATAGATATCTTGATAGCCAGGTAGATAACCAGTGAATATTTCTATTTTTATTTTTTTCATATTTTCTCTCGCTCTAATTTTATGCTTATGTTAGTTAATGTCCTTACTATTTAAGAGATCAAGACTCACTCGGCGTAGGAGCTGTTTCGTGTCTCTCCTAATATCTTCTCCCAGATTGGTTGGTAGCGCTACCACTCTGTTGTTCAGTTGGTGTAACTGGTCCAGTCTCATGGCCAGCTGGGAGGTGTTGCCCTCCACTGACCTCAAGAGTCCCCAGGGGGGCGGAGTGATACCACCTGAAAGGTGACCCCCTTTCTTCTTGAGTAGCGCTGCCAGATTGTCGAGATCATTCAACAAGACACCAGTGCACTCATCGTCACATGCTGCAAGCATAATGAAGAAACTGTTACGTTTCTGAAAGTGTAATAATTGTAAAAATAGGAGGGACAAGACAAACTCACTAACTTAAAACTGAGTGAAACCACATAGATTTGAAAACAATTAAGCCTGAAGATTGAAAGTATTTTTTTAGCTGTGTTGCCAGGGTAATTAAAACTGTACCTGTGATATTTTCTCACTCACCAGGTTTCTGTAGGACTGTTCATTAGAATCAATGAAATAAAGGGAAATGTGTTTTTACAAACTTTTACCAAGTACAGTAACATTAATATAACAATATTTTAAAAGTTAATTGTTGCATTTTTTAATGAGTTATGCATATCTTTTTGCAATATTGAATACTTGGCCGTCTATATCCAAATCATTCTCAATAATCTCTATTTTAATGAAAATTAACTATATCAAAACTATACATATTTTAACTTAATAAAAGATGTGATCGTTATTTGCCTATTTTTTGCCTCAAATTGACTAAAAAAAACTACATACCAACTGCAATGTTACAATTTTTTTCTTAATATTCATATAACCAGTCAAATTATCTATTCTAGAAAATGTATTCCCCTCAACCAATTGGTAAAGAAGTAAAATATGTGTTCGGTTTGACTTTAATGACAGTAATCTTAGCCTGGCTTTTATGACAGTAATAAGGTGACCAAAGGCCAGTAGCGTCTCGTGACCAAAATTCTTAGGCAAGCTTGGAAGGGGTGCCCCTAAGCTTAAAAGAAGAGGTCCCGGAATTAAACAAAAGTTTTATGCTTCAAGAAGCTATTTGGAGGTGGTTTTTTTTTAAGATAGTTGAGGCTTTGGGCGTCCTTCTGTTCTATGATTTACATTATTGTTTTATTACTTATTAAGACATGTACTTATAGACTTTTGTTTGTTAGCTTTCACTGATACATACATCAAAATAAAAGCACCTGCTACACTAAACTCCACAAAACTCACATGGATTGCATACAAATTTTAGCCAGTGATTGTTCACTCGGCATTTGTGATTGCATGCAATATTTGAAAAAGAATATGGAGTTTTTGCCCTTTTTATGGAAAAAATAATGATTGTATGATTTGGAAAATATTGGTATTTAATGTAAATAAATTCTTAATTATTCCTAAATATTGTGGACAAAAAGTTGTTTTAAAACATTTGAAAACATTTATATTTGGGGTTTAACCCCCTTCAATTATAATTATTTGTTTGTTTTCAAGCATTTGGATGGTTTTCTTACAATCACTTTTTTTTTAAGTAACTTTCTAGCAAACAAAGTTTTCGTGTTTACAACTCAAAAGTTGTACAAGAAATATGGTTGATATAGGACACGTTTTATTTCCTGAAATTCTATATAATAAGTTGTGCACACAACGCCATCTTCAGGCTGCCACTTCTTGTACAACTTTATGTACAAGAAGTTGTGTCTTATGTACCGGGCTTAAAGATATGTAGGCATGGGGGCAGTACCTTGTCAATATTAATTTCCCCTTTCATGCCATACCACCCTTCTATGTTTTAAAGGGGAAGAGAGGGGTAGTGACTTTGGTTCTAGTCATCACCTTTTAGGCAAGAGAAGTTGTAGCTCGGCTGCATGCATTTTTACCTGACATCCACGGCTCTTACCCTTCTCTTCCCTTCCAAATCTATGACAACACGAATAAGAACTACACTATCTAGAGCAATGGGATGAAAGTCGGACAAATACCGACCTCCAACTACCATTAGATGGACTAGTGCATGTCTTGCATGCATATTATGGTCAATGCCATGTATGGGATTTGTTTTTCAAACCCACTGATGCTTGAATTACATTTAAATGATTACCAAGAGAATATTTTTGCAAACATTAAATACAATAATTACATATCAGCAATCAAAGGCAATCAGTGCCAAAGGCATCTATTTAAACGTTAGATTGAGAAATTAAGCTTTTTTTAATTTTTATATTTATACCACTGAATCAAATAATTTGTTTTAGTGAGGATCTACCCGCATCTAGATATCATATTCTGAAAATTGAAAAATGACACCTAGACACGGGAATCGAACCCAGGACCTTTAGATTAGTACGTCCGCACGTCCATCATGGACTCTGCCTTAAAATATGAGTTAAGAATAAATCTGGAGACGGGATGATTCTTAGATAGTTAAGTGGTTAGAGCATTGGCGTACTACTAAGCCAAAGGTCCCGGGTTCGATTCCTGTGTCCAGGTGTCATTTTTCAATTTTCAGAATATGATATCTAGATGTGAGTAAATCCTTATTAAAACAAATATAATAGCTTTGGCTATTTGATTGGTTTTCTGTATTCTACTTTTAAAAAGAGTGGGATTGAAATTAGTGAAACAGCTTTACTTTATTTTAAAAATTACAATGAAATAATAAAATGAAAGCATTTTAAAAGGAAAAAAAACTACTAAGCTGATTCCGATTTAGTTTTTGTTAAATGAATAATATAGAAAATTTTACTTATGCACATTTTCTAGTTAGAGTGTAGAGCCTAATCTTGTTTCTAATTTCATGGCTATGGTGTTGGTAGGTCTTAATTACTGGGAGAACAAAACAAACCTACTTTCACTTTAAACTAAAGAATAAAAATAAATTTGTAGCAATTGGACAATACAAAAGATATGAAAACTGAATTAATTAGTTGAGACACACAAAATAGGTACTTAAATTATTCATGCATTGCTTCAAACAAAGAATTCAAAATTTGATGAATAAAACCATTCACTGTTTCTTTTAGTGATGTGCAAAAACCACTTTTCAAATTTGAGATGATAGCAATGCAAGAATATGAAAAGATGTTGAGACGTGAGACTGAGATAAGATGTTTGACAATGTATACCATTAATAATTTAATTTTGTAGTGTTAACAGTTTATATTGTAAAAGTTTGATATTTATAAATAATATTTATGACCAAAATATATCTTAATAAAGTTTGTTTATGGAGAAAATGTGTGGCCCATTTTTACTATATTGTTAGTAATTATAAATTCTCGGTTTGGCTTGTAAATTTCTTAGGGTTGTTATTCGATTTTCATTTTTTTATTTTTCAAATTTCTCAAATTTTCGAGATAAAACAAAAAAAATTCAAGACAAGATTTTTTTTTCTTTCCCCTTAATCAAGATATTTTTGAGTCTCTCACATCCCTTGTTAGGATACTATCATTTGGGCGAATTATCGGAGGGGATGTGCCCTTTCTGTCTCCTCCGATGGCGGAACTCGTGCTAGTAAGCTTATTTGTCTTTAACATGGAGAATGCCAGGCCTCCACCGTGGTTCGGATTCCACGTTAAGCTGTAGGTCCTTCATTTCATCTCACAATCACCCTACCATTACACATATAGCGTAAGTGCGTATAACCCGAACGGGTAGTAAGAAGCGGTGCTAATAATAATAATAATAATTTAACATGGATATCCCAACAAAATAATGGAACACTCAGATAAATGTCTAAGTACAGGTATTATTTAAAACATGAGGATTTGATATCTCAACTTAATGGAGGTGGTAAGGCGAGATTGTCAACTAAATTGGACGCCATACACAGACTCACATGAGCACCCCCTGTCAGTTAGAACAGTCCTTCCCGTACACTCGCTGCAGTCCCGGCTGGCGATGCCGGGTTTACAGTTGCACTGTCCCGTCTCCTCGTCACACTCGTCACTCACACTCCCATGACGGTTACACTTGCAAGGTCGGCAAAACCCGCCAGGTCGCTTGGGGTAGCCAAACCAACCATAGCTACAGCTGGGACATAAACAACTTGTTGGTGTGTGGTTTGTATAGATCATTTCAAGAAAACCTCTTAGAAAAGCTCAATTAAAAATTAAAGTCATGGCTAAAAAAATAGAGTTATTGTTAACGATTAAATATTCCCACTTCGGGGGTTGAATGGTCTAAGCCAGTGTCATCCTCACAGTAGACTGGACTTCTGATGATAGGGAGATTAGAGTTCTAATCGTAGGTAGGTGTACTGAAAGTGTTTTTTCCTTAATGGTTTTCCACTTTGCCCCCATCCAAATGTGGGTACAACAATGATACTTATGCCTTGCATATTAGTGTAATTGTGACATAACCGTATGGCCCGAATAATAAAACTCTGCCAATAAAAACAATGACAGCTAAAAAACTCCAATTATGTTGAATTATTACCATTCTGAGCTGTTTCAAATTGATAATCACATGAAAAAATATTAAATAGTTTAATTGCATTTTGGAATAGTGAATTGATTTATCATATTAGAATGAAATATTACAAAAAAATTAGGGGTGTACCGATGCGGATATCGATGAATTGTTATTGGGTGATTATCAGTGCATTGGCAATTAATCGTAATCTACAATTATTATGTCGATTAATCGTGTTTTTATAAGTAAAATTTAAATCAAACTTTTCAAGGTAGGAGTTAAGTGATCAAAATCGCAAAAAACAACAACAAAAAAACACTTATATACACAATGCATCTGGGTAGCAGGCTATGCAAAGATTATATAACCATATAAAGAAATATAAGTTCATACTGTTGATAAAACTAACAATCTAGTTCCAACTTTCCCCTGTTATGCATAAAATATATATTATGTATGCATACAATCTTTTTGTATTAATTACATCAACTGTTATTATTCTCTTAAGTATATTTCCCAATAGTTATTAATAAATAATCTATAATCGGGATTGATCGGTGTAAATAATCGTAGCATGAACAATTATTTCAAACAATCAGTAATCAATTTTAATAAAACAGTACACCTCTACAAGAAATTAAGCAACAAAACATTTTCCAACTGATTTTAATGTATAGAGCTATAAAATTATGCAAAATATACTATTTTTTAAGCATAATACAGCAAACAAAAAAATCCAAATCTTGATTTAGCTTCAAGATTATTAAATATATTTGATTAGAGATCATTTAGAATTGAAAAAAGTGGACTTCACATAACCCTAGTAGAAACCAATAAAGAGGACTTCCTGTCAGTACCGTGAAGGATCATTTTGTTTCCTTACCTATCACAGAACTGCCCTGTGTACCCCTCTCGACAGCGGCAGGTAATTCTGTGTGGAGCCACATGACAACTAAGAGCAAAGTTGCGTCCAGGGAAGGGGCAGGGGCAAGGTTGACAGGACCCTTTGATGGGGTCACCATAATAGCCCTCCCCACAACGCTCACAATGTGGTCCACCTGTGTTGGCTGTGCAGTTCTAAATATAGAACAAGCAAATATAGTACTCAAAATATAACAGATTAAGCAGGAAGAATCAATGTTGTAATTAATTTAGTTTACACTATACATTATATATATATATATATAGAGAGAGAGAGAGAGAGAGAGAGCAAGAGAGAGAGAGAAAGAGAGAGAGAGCGTGTCTTAGTGCTGGTCACAATATTTTTCTGTAGTATAGGAAATAGGTAAAACCACTTTTGCTATTACTTGAGTTTAAAACATTTCGGAATTTTAAATTAAGTCCATATCTTTAAGAAAAACCTCTTATCACTTTTTGAGGTATGTTTTGTTGTATAGAGTATAAAGTATAGTATGGGCATGTAATGAGGATGGAAAATGAAAGAACACCAAAAAGAATTATGGAAATGAAGTATGTAGGGAAGATATCGCAAGGAAGGCGAAGAAAGAGATGAGAGGAACAGCTAACATAAAGTGTGTA
Source organism: Timema shepardi (assembly GCA_902151425.1). Taxonomy (NCBI): domain Eukaryota; kingdom Metazoa; phylum Arthropoda; class Insecta; order Phasmatodea; family Timematidae; genus Timema; species Timema shepardi. The sequence continues at coordinate 107,481 of CABFVX010000329.1, forward strand.
AGTGAGAGGAGGAGAATAGGAGCAATTAAAGGAGGAACAGTGGTGGAAGGATAGAGGAAGATTGCATTTTACTAAATTGACTTGATAATAGGCTGAAAACAGTTGATGGTGATGGTGATGGTGATTATGAGTTAAGCCAATGAAACTTAGCACATAAATATATATGTAATAGATTTAAAAAAGTCTAGTATTTATTTAGTACTATATGTCTTACTATCTGGGTTTGCCAACATTTTCCTCAATAAAGATTTAATGTACAAAAAATAATAACTAAAATATCATCTAATGTGCACCTAGTTGGGACTGAACCGCAGAAATTCAGATCACTACATAAACCTTGTCAGAATACCTAGCCAAATTGATCAAAGAAATCAGTATATTTTAAAAATTATGGTGATTCATTCCTTATAAATCATAAGGAATCTTTTATCTTATGATTTGTAAATAATGTAAATGTGACAGGTATTTCATACAATATTGGGTGTGTTTTGGGCAAAATTAAAAAACAAATCTAGCCTAATAACAACTCTTTATTTTATACAAAACCTAAACATACCCAACATTAAACAAAATTAAAGATTGACTCTTGAATCGTTCAGGATAGTCAAGATTGGAGGATTCGAGAAAATTTTGAATTCAAGACTCAAATCCTTAATTATTTTCACAATTTGAAGCTGAACAGTGGCGACTCCTCTTTCCGTGCACAAGTGCAAGTGCATCGCTTATAATTTCTCACAAAATAGTATTCCATTTCATTTTAATTAAATAGCACTTTATAAAGAATCGACATCTTTATTTTGTTTGAATTAGTTAAAATTGGCTATGCTCTTGCGCATATCATTCTCTTTACTATACCACTTGTGAGCTTGACTGTGAGCGCTGCCCTTCAGCCTCTACTAAGTTGTAGGTGCGTGCGACGATCTGAGCATGTGCAGTGAAACAAAGAGAGGGTGTTGACCTAGCTAGCAAGTTTTAAGGCATCTGTTTAGCATGTGACTTAGTGCATAACTCGATAGTGAAGGTAAATATTTGTTTTGGAATCATGAGTTTGACTAAGGCATTGCTATAAAGTTGTAATCATTTTTAAATTGCAATTATTCATTCTTAGTTCTCACAAAATTGATAATTTATAAATATGAGTTTATATAAATAGTTGTTTTTGATTTCATAATCATTGTTAGCATAGTTTTATTTATATCAATATGATTTCTGTGCAAAACATTAAACAAAAAAAAATTAGTTTGTGTACTCAAGAAGAAAAGTTAGAAACTAAAACAACTTGGTAGACCTACACCAAATATTTTTCTAGAAAAACTGACAAAAACTAAAGATCCCGAATTTACTATACAATTCAAAGCAGAAACTTTCAAAAAAACATGATTGGCAATGTGGTTGTAATGTGAAAAATACATTGTTTTGATTTTCGTGTCTACTCTTTGGTGAGGACTTATCTTGGATGAATCCAAGCACGACTGATTTAAATCATTTAAGTGAGCGAATAAAAAGCATGAAAATTCACTAAACATGAACAGTTTATTAGATTTAGCCGTACAGTTTTACTTTTATTAATCTTATACTTGCTTTATTTTAAAGTAGTTAATTATTGTACTTTAACTATAGCAAAGTATATTATAATATGTAATAATGTAAAATGTTAGACTAAGTAAAATTGTATATTAATAAGATTAAATAGCTAGAGCCTATTTAAAAGTGTCTACACCATAGTTCAGAATATTTGGATTTGCACACAACCTATTTTTTTGGTCACGCGCCGCCACTGAAGCTGAATTGGAGATTCGGACTGGTAAAATAGTAAATTCGACCCAACTCGAAATAAAATACCTTATAATTCTGAAAACTGCAGGATCTAATATTTATTATTATTTAGCAACACGTCTTACTATCTGTTCGGGTTATACGCTTTAAGTACTAATTATGCTAATGGATTAGGAATTGGGAAGGTTGAATTAGAGGAAGTGAACCCGCATTTGCGTGGAGGGAGGGTGGAAAACCATTTAGGAAAAACCACCCCTAGTTCACCCGACCGAGATTCGAACCTCGATCTCCCCGTCCTCAGCAGTCGAGCTCAACACGACTAACGCGTTAGCCAACTACGCCACCGAGGCGGGTCAGGATCTAATACTTTGCTGTTAATATAATATGGTTAAGTCAGCACAAAACAATGGTTTGTTTGCCTCACCAAGCAATGCCCTGTCTCGATGTCGCAAACTTTCGACCTGTTGTTACACTCGCAAGGTCGAGCCTCGCCTAGGAGTTGTATGACAATAGTCGATGTGATGGAGTTGTTGTCATAATAACGATAAAATCCGATACTAGGATCTTGGCAGGATGACGAGTTATACTGGCGAGGACACTCGCACAGTTCTACCCCTCGGGCGAGAGGGTAGGGTTGACCAGGGGTGGACACAGCTGTATCCATAGCTGCATCTCGCAACCTGACACAACACAGGGGACATGTTTTATAAGAAGTGATATATAAACTCTTCAACATTGTCCATACCATATTTTTAATATATCCTTAAATAAATAATTGTATAAAATAGAGTTCAAATAAAAGTAAAACACCCTAACCCATATTTAAAAAGAAAAAAACACTTCAATATTTCGATATGGCATGAATCATCTCCATCAGGGGGTAGCACACGCATGCAAACACCTTCAATTCTTTCATTTAATGTGTTTAGTCTTAATGTTGACTTGATCCTTTTACAAGTACCTATTTATACCTATATGTCTGATTGTTCTTTGTCAATCGCCTTTTTCATCCTTTTTTGTTTCCTCTTTTAGGAAGTTGCATTGTGTGTTTCAAACTCCCACCTGATGAAGTAAGATAGAATCAAACCTAAGTCAAGAGATTGATTGAAAAAGATCAATTTCATATTATAAAAAAAAAATTATTTTTTTAAAATAATGTGTAACTGTGAAAGTGATAAGAATATGTAAGTGTCAATAAATGAAGAGATCATCATTTAATAGTTTTCTATCAAGGCTCAGATTAATTATCCTTTCATCCGACACCTTAGCTCAGTTGGTAGTGTGTCTGTCTCCTGAGTAAGGGTTCTGAGTTCAATTCCTGGTGGCCGAAGAATTTATCATCAAGGTGAAATGTGGGTTTACCCTTTCATAGTAATGAATTAACAATGTCAGGTGGCTGGGTGTTGTGTTGTTCTAGATTTAAGTTAGTTTATAAGCTGTGTGCTGATATAATCAGTCAGTTCAGAAAATGCACATTAAATACCTCAAATTAAAAAAACTACAGGTATCCTTTCGGGGTTGACTTTCTTCCCTATCACTCAAATTAAATTAATGTACAGTGTTTTCACAGTATTTTAATATATCTCAAAGTCATTTGCCAACTATTTATTTTTATTGTCACAAGGTCAGAGTACCTTAAATTTACTAAAAGATATTATCTAATTTTGATTATTTTAAGCCAATAGTTGTCATAAGCTTGACTGTGTACCTACACGACCTTGGTGTAATCCAGATATTCAGAGGTTCTTATGAAGACATGTTGGATATTCTGTAGTGCCAACATAAATACTTCTCGAGAAACCTTTCCTTTTTTATCAGTTTTCAATCGCCACAATGACTCATGGAACCTGAAAAAAATTATATATATATATATATATATATACATGACAAAAGAAACTTAATTGCTATTAACATTGAATTAATTATCACTAGTTCATGAAAAAATAATATACTGTATTAAAGTTTTTTCAAACAGATAAAGTTAGATAAAATAAATCTTAGTAATAGATTGAATCAGTGGTATGGATCAAAATAATTACTTACATGCTTGACACATTGTTTCAAAAGAACCTGACTATTACATCAAAAAAAAAGCAATACATTTTAATGTAATCAACAAAACAAGCTCAAATACAATTTAGATATCCATTTTAAAAAGGTTTAAGTTATCGAAATAGGGCCTACCAGTGCCTTACTTGATTTATTTCAAAAGTGAATTTTTATAGACTTTTTTGGTCAGACATAAAATATATCTGGGTTGTTATACCTTGGGACCTCCTGGTTATAGTTGTGAGCCCTGACCGATCACCCCACATATTCAGCTTGATAAATATCCTCTCAAAGGTTCCAGACGGTATTTTAACAGAATCCATCTTAATGACCTCAACCAAGACAGAGCCTAGCCTCCTGATTAGACTCATTTAAGTACCTTAATCTAACTTAAACCTTCAGACCTAGATACAAACAAAGGACCCTCATTTTAGCTGCATCAAAGGAATATTGAAGCTGTATAATCTGCTATATGGTTCTTGAGTGCCATCCTTTACACCCTCGTGATTGAGTAGACAGAGAGACCAATGATTTAGTTCAGGTATATCAACTCTCATCACCAGGATAGTTAATAAAAATGTAATGAAGAGTATCTAATAATTAATCTATTGGGATAGTGATGAGGAAGGAAGCATTTTAGAGGTAGTCTACCCGTATTTTCGTGAAAGGAGAGTGGAAAATTACTTAAAAAAAACACCACCATGAGTACTCCCAACTGGGATTCGAACTGTGATCTTTCCGTTTCCGGCAGGCCTGTCTAAAACGAGAAAGACACCTTAGCCATTGAATCAGGTTGCAATAAGTTAAGTTTGTTTGTAAGTCAAGTGTTGATATTAACCTGTGTCAGGAAAACACACTTGACTTATCTAAATATTAAAAAAAAATATATTGATATCAGGCAGTGTTGATGTAGTCTATATAACAATAGTAGTTGTTAAACCTAATTAACCTTTCTGTAGTGATCTCACCTGACTTTGTACCTCCCCAAGGGGTTCGGTAGTATGGGGTAGTGCTCCAGAATTATTCTGCTGTTGCCTTGTATCTGTATGAGCGGTTGAGAGCTCAGCACATGTTTTGGTGCTGGGTTAGCACCATCTTCATTCTCGAGGGTGAACTGCAGATAGCCCCCATATGACAGGATCTGGACAGACAAAAGATGTTCCATTTCAAAACAGACCTTCACTTCATTATCAAGGGTTATCCTGCCCCCTCACCCCATCCCACCCTTCCCATCACATTTTCAACCACCCTCCATTCCCCCTAAAGTAGGAATCTTTCAAGTCTATCCTAAGCTTGTGGCTGTAAGCTATGGGGGCTCTAATAAAATTATCAATTTGTTTGCTATTAGGCTTTAATTATTGTTATTAATTTATCTACTAATTAACGCACAAGTATAGTATTGTGTTGTGTGTTGTCAGTGCTGTATGTATAATGATTTGCAACCTGTGTGTCGATATTCATTGAAATATCACTTTAAAATTACAATCTTGTATTGGATACTTGAGAGTGTAACAGACCTCGCAAGTCACATATGGCTGTGCTATCTGATAGTTCATGATAAATTTGATTATTATTATTATTTATTATTATTATTATTATTATTATTATTATTATTATTATTATTATTATTATTATTATTATTATTATTATTATTATTAAGCATCGCGTCTTACTACCCGTTCTGGTTATACGAACATACGCTAATGTGTAATGTTAGGGTGATTGTGAGATGAAATGGAGGACCTACAGTTTAACGTGGGATATGGACCACGGTGGAGGCCTGGCACTCCACATATTCACAAGTTGTGATTAATACACGTCTTGTCAGAGGTGAAGGAAGGGTTTGGCAATCAGATAAATCTGTGCTGGGACCAGAGGATTGAACCCCGGACTCTCAACACAGAAGTCTGACACCTTACCCCTAGACCGCCAGGTCACCTCACGATACATTTGTTCACTAATTTATAAATTACAATCTTTACATGTCCATTACAGACTCAGGCATTAAACTATGGGTGAAGAATGAGCCTAGCCATAGGACAAATCCTGAATAATTCTGTGTCAGAGCAACTGTGCACTGAGCCAAAGGTCCCAGGTTTGATTTTCATCTAGGCCTACAGATGTCATAAACTTATTTAAATTAATTGAATCATGATCTACTCCATATGTACAGTGCCGTAATTACAATGATTTGCAACTTGTGTGTTGATATTCATTTCTTCATTATTATGTGACTTTATAAATCCATAGTTAGAGCTGGGTCAAAATCAATGTTTAACAAACCCAAATCTTGGGGAAATTATCAAAACAACGTAAAATAAAAATATATTAGAAAATATAAATAGGAGTTAAATGTTAATATGTTCTATTATGATATATTCTCTATAACATTCATACATTTAGTTAAGTGTGAGGTTAATGGTCCAAAGTCTTATTTTTTCTATATTTATGTTGGAATTAATCATCAACAAGCAGTATTAGAGCTCTAAAACATATGCCAATTAAAAATTCGGATCTTTATTTTGATTAAATATTTTCAAAAAGCCAAATCTTGAATAACTTTAAATATTAAAGGCTTTCACCCCTTCAATAAATATTTTGATAAGAACACAATGTTAAGATTATACTTGAGCTCTTCAAACAGGACTTAAATGTATTACAATGAGCCGTTTATTTTTGTTGACAAACCTTGTCCCCTAGAAACTGCGAAGGAAGCTGCCAATAAAGAGGCTTGTCTAGTAAGTGATTGGCTCCTATACGAACATCTCCGGCTGTTCCTGGGACAAGCAGGAGGTTGTTGGTCGAATTGAGCCGGGCGTTATCTCCTTTGAAATTCTGTTCTCCTGATCCGGGCACCAAAAGCTATAGAGGAATTAAATTCATAGGCATCAGTTGTTAATAATAGATACAGTCCAATTTTAATAGAAAGTGCCTTATCTGAGAGACAGAAAAGCTACTAGATCTCCTTTCACATATTCATATGTCAGCTCATGTGATCGACACCTGTTATATTCTTTTAAATAGATAATATCAATAGGTACCAATAAGGATACTCATTTTTCCATCCACGAGCCTAAGCCACTTAAGTTTGACTTTATTTTTTTTACCAATTTTAGCAAAAAATATTTTTTTATCAGATTTTACTATCAAAATCTAACTTTTTATTTATAAAAATGCAATCATTTTATTCGCCACAAATCAGGGTCTCTACCTATAAAATAACACTAGTAAATTAACAACTCTTGAATATCCTTAATAGTTTGAGATTTTGATGATTCAAAGGCTACATTTTTAGTATTTTTGCCCTAATGACCTCGATGTGTCGATGGGCCTCTAAACCATAATAATAATAATTTAGTATTTTTATATTCCTCAATACCTCGACTAGGAGTTATTGGAGTGATACAAAATTCATAGCACCTACAACCCCCATTATGTTAAAAAAACATTTAAAATGCGTCAAGTGGGACCTAATGTTTAAAAAGAACTCCTTGCGACCTCCAGCTGGGAGGCTTTACCATGAGTCACCTTAAGCAGGAGCCTCAAAACAAAAAAAACAAAAATCTGGGTATAAACATTATGTAAAAATTTTTAAGGTGTTCTAGTGAATCTTGTATTAGTTTTTTTTCTTATTTTTTGCTTCTAAAATAAACGTTGTTAGGAATTTTCTTTGCTATATTAAAATACCAACATATTTATTTAACTTCGATCGATATACTCATAAAATGAAATTTTAAACTCCCACTCCCACAAAAAAAAAGAGTTTATTTTAGAACAAAGTTTGTTAGTCAAGATTGTACAAATGGTTTCCCAATTTAAAAAATTAAAATGTTAAAAATGATTGTAGGTTCCCTCAAATATTCTTAATTCATCGCCTCGAGTACCTGTATGTAGGCAACATCCTTGTGCCCTGGTTTGTAGCGGGGTTTGTCTCTCTTGTACTCTAGATACAGTGTCCTTGAGGGGCCGGCCAAGATTTGGCTCCAGATGAGACCAGCCTGGGTGCACGCTGTTGTCCGACCAAAACAGAAGCATTGAGTGCAACCATCAATGTTATCCGCTTGTAGACCAAACGTTCCCAGCTTGCACCTATCGCAGCGCTTGCCTTCCACGTTCACCTAAAATCAGACAAATTCTATTCTTAGCTAAAAGTTGTTTTCAGTTAAAATGTAGTTTAAAAATTACACCTAAACACAAGAATCGAACCTTCTTGGTCAATGGCTCTGGGTACAATTTCTGTGTCCAGTTGACATTTTAAAATTAATGTATAATTAATGTATTGTAAAAGTGGTTTGCAAAATGTTTTCCAGCGCTATAGTTTTACATTAAAAGACACAAAGCCATAAAAAGAAACACAATTTGTAGTAATATATATATCTTTAAGATTTGGATGGGCATTTCAAGGTTTTGCAAATCTCTCTTTCAAGTAGTACTATGTATTATCACCCCACTAGAGGTGCGCTACTGTATAGCTATGGCAGTCACCACACTGACCCCTCTCACCCCTTCTATACTTTGCCCCCTTTCAGAGAATCCTTACATTCCACAGTTAATCCCCTAATCCTTTCAACTTTGTTGCTTGCTACACAACAAAAGACAAGCTGTCATCGATGTGTTCTCAAAGGAGTGATGCCGAATTTTAAACCACAATCTAGGTGTTTTAATGAATGACATACAAAGTCAAAGGACAGAGGCTCGAATCCCTGTCAAAGTATATTTTTTCTTAGTTACCTTAGGAAATCATTATTTACAGTCAATTGTGACATTTTTATTTAGTTTATCTATTACCATAGGAATATATAAAAATATATTTTCTTTTCCCTATTTAAAGAAAATAGCCATTTCTTTTTGTTTGCTGCGGGTAACTAAGCTTTGTAAACAAATATTTACTTCCCTCGACACCTTGGAGTGAAATTATTGTGATCGTCAAAAATTCAAAATCAAGATTTTTATAAATGTCAACGTTTCATGATCCTATGAAACAAAAAAAAAATGGTTTTCGCAATGCTGTCTGTCTAACTCTTTGTACTTTGGGTTGGGCTGGAGCCGAAACCATTTTACCGTTTGGGCTAAGAATTTGTATCAGGGGTTTTCAGAATTAGATATCTAACCCTAATTTTAAGGGTAGTTTATTGAAAGACAAAAAGAGAATAAGTCTATTTTCTCAAAATTCGCTCTAATGATTTTGATTAAATTTGAAATCTAAACACTGTTTATCATTATAAACACAATGGAAATTTTAATTTTCTCATAAACATGACTTTGAGGGTACTTTATAGAGGGGAGATTTTCAAATGTTCATAATGTTTCCACAATTATTTGGGATACATAATCACTTATCATTGTAAAGTTGTAGTACTATTAAAGATTTTTTAAAAATATTTGAAATATATTTTTATAAAACCAATAAGTTGTGAGATATATACAAATATACATACTTTTTATTACAGGCCTTTGAAAATTAATTTGATTCTTATGTTTTTTGGTTAGCAAAGATGTTTCTCTTTTCTCAATTTTTGGGAACAGTGTTCCTAGTTCATAATGCCGTAGAGTATGTAACAGTGTATATTATTTAAATTATGATTTTTCATGAAGTGTTTCTACAGCAATGGGTAAACCTATTATTTTGTTTCACAAATCTTACAAGTTTTTAGTAAAGGTATATTTCAAGATAAAAGCGAGAAAAAGTCTTTGTGGTGCACCACACCATTTATTTTTTATTATTAAAATACAAAATTGGTATTACCTCCATGGTTTGTGGATCTATAATTTCTAGTTTGTTGCTGTTATTGTTATTATTATAATTATTATTGTTATTATTCGAGTTTACCCTTTTTTTTAACAACATGTATAATATACATTGTGTGTGTGTGTGTCATTTATTTTAAAAAATGAATCCCTAAACTAAATTAATGTGATATTTTCAGGGGACAAAAATAATAGCTTTGACACACACGCCCGCCCTTCCCTAAAGTAAATTTCTGGATGCACCAATGAATCTTAATATCCACAAAATTAATCTTGCTATAAGTATGAAAAGGTCTTGTTTGTATATAAAACATGAATAAAACTATTTAGAGAAAGCATTTTCATCTCTTCTAACAAAACCGTTGCTATACAAATAGGTTATATCTAATCAAATTATTTATAAGCTAAACAGAATCAAGCCTACCCTATAAAAAAACTTTTAACATAGATCATGCAAATACATAACAGGGAACATTTTCAATAGCTCAGGTTTGGAGGTGACGGACAATTAGTGTCAAAGTCAAGGGTTTTACCTGAACAGGATATAAATAGGTTGAGGTAAGGGGGAGTAGCGGGGCTTTCAAAAAAGATGGAAAGGTAGATAATTCCATAAAGGTTTTGGGGAGGAGAGGGAGAAGTGCTTTCGATAGCAGACCCATCTAGCAGGAAACTACTGAACTTTTTCAACAGTTAAGACATTATTTAATTTGAAAATACTGTAACATTATGAGGTATAATGTTCCAATGGGACCACGCCCACGACGAACATTAATGGATGTATCGCTTCAATTCTTACTACCCGCCCCAATAAAATCAATTAATCTTAGGATCCCTACAATAGTATTGTTCGCTGTTGTAGTTCTTGTAGGCTAAGAAGAAATAATATAACCATGCTGGACAATATGTTTCACAACTCGTATCAAACCACTGTAAAATATATTATATCCACGTACTTACCGTTTGAATATGCTGTCTCTAGAAATTTGCTAGGCTGGACGACTCGCGGTAAACCAAGACCGGCGAATGGAGCTTGAAAGGCCGGCGAAATTACCAGCGCGTCCCGGCACTACAGCTGTACGTACGTGAAATGAACCAACGACTTTCTACTTCGTCTAGAAGGCAACTATGTTGCTGACCTCTGGCGGACACTAGAGGAACTTCCCTACAAACATCGTATGATTGGAGATATCCACTATATTCCAATGGAGCAAGATCAACTTTCATCGAAATCCACATGTTTTGCAGGCATCGTGACGTCACCGCGTGTGTTTTGTTTCCCTATATAATGGCTATGCTAGTGTGTAAAGACAGACTATTCTACCATCGACGATCAACGACGGAACGTTGTCATGGAGCTGGACAATGGCTAGGAGAAGGACTT
>CABFVX010000329.1:130920-161022 GCA_902151425.1 Timema shepardi
AAATTGGGGGGGGGGGGGGCGGTGATCTGAACCCCATAAACACCTCTACCCTACGCCCATGAACACAAAATCACCCGAAGTGCACTCGATAAAGATTCAAACTCCCCGTCATCAGTGGTCCAGTCCATTGCGAGCCTGATGCTTTAGATCGTACTACCACCGGTGCGGGAATAGCCCCTTGATATTTTTACTGACTGAAATAGCAGGATGGATTTTTAAACAAATGTTATATATAGAAGTAAGCGAACACTTATAAAATTTAATGTGCGTGACCAGCGAAGCTAACAAGATGGAAAAGAGGACCATTAGTTACGGATATAAACCGTATCAAGTGTTATAGTGGCCAATTTTGAAAAAAAATTACACATAGATTCTGACAAACTATGAGTGAAGAATGAACCCGAACACGGGATGAATCCTGTATAGCAGAGTGTTATAGTATTGGTGCGCTAAGCTAAGGTTCCAGGTTCAATTCTCATGTCAATGTATCATTCATTTTTCAATATTTGCATATAAACTATTAGCTAGCTTAGTTGGTAACACCCGGAAATCGAACCAGGGCCCGCTTGACTTCAACCACTCTAATCACAACGCAACGGTCTCCGTATGAGATGTAGATAGGCCCACCTACCCTTCGCTCACCCTCTAAGGCTCACCTCACATTATTCCAATACGGCATAACCTATTAGATAGGGTCATATGTAGGCCGTAAGTCAAGGCAAAAATATATTCCATTCACGGTAGGAATTACTCTCTGAAAGGTTTTTTTTCCTACCAATATCCTACTATATAGTAGATTTATGGTAGGGAAAAAGGCCTTTCAGAAGTCAATTTCTACGGTGAATGGAATATACTACCTTTCAGTTTAACAGGAATGCGAGCCTGTTTACGTGTTCTACAACTTTTTTTTAAACCACGTCTTACTACCGGGTCCGTTTTATGTACTATTTACGCAAATAGTTTTAAGGATTAGGTAGGCTATGTGTTTAGCGAGTGTACCCACATTTGCGTGAAAGAAGAGTGGAAACCCAGTTTGAAAAAAACACCTCAGTGACCGAGATTCGAACCTCGATCTTTCCCGTCATCGGCAATCTTGTTTACTGCTACAGTAGCCCCATGGCTTCTTTGGTGCTGACTGACAGCTCACGGCTGACTTCTGACAGTCAACATTTAGGTATAAGCAGACAGCCGCTAAACACATGTTTTTGCAGATCATATGGTTCTGCGTAGGGATACATAATTTGGTCTGGTAACTTTTCAAAGCCGTCAGCTGTCAGTCAGCACCTACTGTAGATAAGCGCATTAGAGCACGCGGCCACCGAAGCGTGTGATCTGCAGCTGCCAATATTTATTTTTATCACAGTGTCTTACTACCCATTCGGATGGTACAAATAATATGTTTATTATGTACTAATTACGCTATTATGTTAGGGATCAGGAAGGTTGAATCTAAAGAAAGTATTCCCGCATTTTTGTACAGAGAGATAATGAAAAGCCATCTAGGATTTTTTTTTTTCAAACTGCTCAGTATACTCGACTGAGATTCGAACCCCGATCTCCCAGCAATCGTTAGTCCCGTTGTGAGAGTGAAGCCTGAGAGCGGGTGAGGGTACAGTTACGGAGGCATTGTGTGAATAGTCGCTGTCCAGAGAACCAAAAACATTCGTGGTTTTTAAATGTTTGTGTATAATATAGTATGTCAGACCTTGAACACTTCATTGGGCCAGACCGCCCATTTCAACTAAAATAACCTGAACGCTAATGGCCGTGTTTGTGCATATGTACGACACGAATTAAGTAAACAAAGGAACAAGTAATCCATTATTGGGAGAGGAGTAATCTTATCTCAAGTCAAAGCTCACGTTTCCGGTCGGGCCCAACTTGCTCCGCCGGCAGTAAACGACCTTTCGTAAGCCCACGACTTTATTCTAGGAGGCTGGGGTTCAGTTCCAGCTCGTTATATTGCAGGGGGTTTTCAACCTCTCCCTAAGATGATAGTAGAAAAATATCAATAATGCCCGCATAAAAAATGTGTTTATTTTTTTTTATGAGTTTATTCCTATCAAAAGAAGCTGAAACAATGAACATGAACTGAAGCTGTTCCATTTTGAAGACAAACTTTACTCACGTGCCGTGGTTAGTGGTGCCATCTCTTATCGTGACCAAACAACACGGGTTGGGTACCAGATTATGTTAACAGATGGCAGCATCATCAGAAAGAACAACTTATCTGACCGCCAGGTCACCCACACACAATAGCACATCCAGATATTTTCTTTGGAGAGGGGGGCAAACAATTAAGGTTGTGTTCAGAATTAAATTGCGGTGGAGAAGAGGGCGAGAGGGGAGGTTTAGGGGAGCACCGCTCCACAACCACCGAAGACAAAGAGAATTAATGACTATCAAATGCCTCTAGATGCTATTTTAATTATTTCAAAGGTAACAGAGGGTAGTGATTTCAATAATGTTAAGTGACCTAAGTTTATCTACAATGCAACAAAGTTTCCCCTGTTTCCACTTCGTCCCTCTCCTTTGTACTTTTTTGTATTTTTTAAGGTCCTGTCGACCCTTCATGTGCCACGGGGTGGGTTTTTTAAATATATTTTCCCACCCTTATCCCACCGACGGTATTATTCAGCCCGCCAGGGCGCCATATCTTGTCTACTTGTGTTAGGATATATGTTTCAATTTAGTGTATGTTTTCGAGAGCCCCTCGGGGCTGGTGTTAACTGTCTGTTCATTAATGTTTCTCGTGTTATTATTCATGTATATTATTATATTATATTATATGTTTAAGTAAAATAAATAATCACTTACAAACAAACAATGTAACAATGATATTTTATCAATACCATATCTAATTTGTAGCTTTTGGGGCACTTTTAACGTGTGTATTGGTAGACTTACCATCATATTTTCCCCATAAGCCAAGCCACTGTTAAATGTTTTACTGGAAGAGAAAGAATCAGTGGCGGCAAAGCCAAAACCCTATTTGTGTAGATAACAGGAATGCAACTGCCGAAGTGTCATCAAATAAGTGAGAAAAGTGACACGAGGCCGTAAAAGAGTGATTAAAAAAGTGACAAGAATATCCCAGCAGTATAAATCGCTTATGTGTATTTTTCTTTGTTCCCTACCAAATAGGTCAGTAAAGACCAAAGTTTAACTTAACTTTAAGAAATTCGCCAAACATATATTTTAAAGGAAGTGTAATTTGAGCTTTGATCCTGGATGGGGTATAGCTTACAAACAATGTTTAAAATTATTGTATTTGGAAAAGAGTTACCAAAGACAACTAAAACATATTTTAGGTTTTTTAAAATTAAAGAATGAAGTTACTGTATTAAAGATGTTTTGTGTTTATCAATTTTATTTTGAAGGTGGCCGATGGCCTGTCTCTCTTATGGTAATTTATTCCTCTTTTTGTACTAAGCAAACACCTGCCAACATTACTTGGGCAATTCTGCTTCCTGAAAATTCTTCTTCTTCAAAGCTTTGTGTAACGGTCTTTTATTTGTTTCTGTGGACAGTTTATTTGCATATTTGCAATTTTCTTCTTCAAGTTTCCGCTTCTCTTTTAGTTAATATTCATGTTCAAAATGTCTTCCTTTCCTTTTGTGATGGTTCTTAAATCTTCATATTTTCTTCTTTCAATGCATTCATTTTCTTTCCTCTTTTTATCATCAGTTTTTTTTTCAGGTATTTTTTATAACTTTTGTGAGCACCTTGGGCAAGAGTTAATAACTGTCTTGTAATGGGCACTAGTCCGGTTTATTATTAGGCCTATAATGTTGTGATGCATTTTTTGTAGTTAGATATAAATGTAATGTGTGTTCCTACATTTGTACCCGATCTTCTGTGAGGACTATACTTGAGGAGGAAAACCTTATTTCGAAATTCGCATTTACATGGGAAATGTATAAGGTAGCTTTTACAACTTTACATATAGTTGGATACATTTTGATGTTTTGAGCTGGATTATAAAATGTGAACAAAAAGTTCCAAAATTTGTCTGCTCTAACACCTTCAGCTTTTTAAATTTTGTCCTCAAGCTGCAAAAGCTTCCACTCATCACTCAACCATCTTCAGGAACATCGAATAGTTTCCTATAGTTCAGTTATATACAGTTAAATATTCCTGGCACCACAAGCACTTATCAGCTTAAAACCTTACTCCTGTTAAAAACGAAACCGTGAAAATTAAAACGCTTCATTAAAATAGCTTTGGATCATTTAAAAACAAAACCTTTGTAGTGAATTTTTTTTAAACATTATAAATAATTAATATGTTTTTTTTCCTTAACACTGCATCTTACCACTCATCCAAGTTATATGCCTATGTACTAATTATGCTTATTGGTTAGGGATGAGAAAAGTTGAATTTTGAGGAAGTGCACTTAAATTTGCATGACACGAGAGAGTGTAAAACCATTTAGTAAAAACCACTCTCAGTGCACCCGACCAGCATCAAACTCCAATCTCCCCGTTCTCAGCAGTCTATTATATTGTGAAAGTAGCACCTTAGACCAAACGGCCACCAAAGCGGGTAAAATGCAATTTCGAATAAAACCATTAGTATGCTATATGTTTTTAAGAAACCCCACAGTTTCTCATAATTGAGATTCACTTTAAATTATGACAGCAAAAAAACAACAAAACTAACAAATGGGCTATAGCTCTTAGATTTTATACTATATTCAATGTTTCTGTATAAGATTACTAAATTATAATCTTCCTTAGTGAAAAATTCTTAAACATTTAGGTAAATAAGCCTACCTAAAAATTTTGTTTAGAAAAGTGACTAAATGTGATAGAAGTGACCCACTGGCATCACTGAGCTAGTAAAATCAAAAAAGTTTGCTCTCCAACCCAAGGAGGATTCCCAGGATCGTTTTCAGGAAAATGTTGGAAGAAAAGTTAATCAACATATAAGCTATTCAGAGAGGTATTTTTGAAATTTTTAAAAACTTAGATGATTCTAGAAACTTTTCGAAGTAATCTTTGTCCGGATTTATTTTTAATTCTATGAACACTCTAGAATTTATTTGGAATGGTCACTGCCTGAAATTTTTTTGAAAACTATACACCCTTAGAAGCCGTGCAGTATGGCCCCATTCCGGTAAATTTTTGAAAAAATGTATGACTCCAAAAGCTATTTAGTCCTTCGTTAGCAAATTTTTAAAAATTAATTTGGTCTTGGGGGAGCAGGGATCCACTGCACTATATGCTCTTTTCTGGATGCGCCACTGTTCACACTAATGGGTGGAAACATAAATAAGGTAGAAAAAGAGGGAAGGTAGCCGCATTTTCGTGCGGGGATAGTTGCAAAACTCGTTAGGGAAATAAAGGGGCAAAAAAACCGGAGATTACAACCTTGTATTTGAGAACTCCACAACAATAATTATTAAAGAACTAAACAATGATAATTGAATTTACGTAATAATTAGTAATACGACAGTCGTACGCGTAGTCTTAGTAATAATTATGGGGCAACAAACAATTCCGTCCAACACAATTAAAAAAAAAAGTACCGATAATTATATTAAAGTAAGATAGAAAGATGTATTGTGTAGGAATCATGAGAAGGGAAAAAAAACCTCTTAAGTCGAAAAAGGAAGCACTTACCCTGATCACAAATTACGATACTCTGCCTACAGCCCATCCCACGCGTCACCACCGCCGCAAACCACGCGACGAATAGGAAGACGTCGTCGCGACGCATGGCCTAGTGCACCACGGTCAGAAAAACAACAATGGTGACCTCCACTTTTTTAACCTACGGTCAAAATATACACGGGCGTGACGGATGAACTTGGCAAGTGTTTCGTTCCCGGGACGACGCTGCCCTCAACTCTTTCTTTCATTTCAGGAGGAGAAATGTATACAGAAAGGGGGGGAAAAAAATCGATACAAACAAATAGTGACCTACTAAGTGAGAAAGCCGTATGTAGTACTCCATCACAGATGATTATAGTGAAACTGTTATTACTTGTTTATACCTTCAAGACAATCACACACGCTTGTTTCTGTCCCAGTTTCTGTCCCTAGTTGATGGCTAGATAAGATTAATTTGTCTATATCTACCAACATTATAGATAAAGTATTTCTCTTGTAAAATGTGAGTCTAACAACAACAAATCTTTCGATGTGTAGTTAAGATTTATTTCTTCCCTCTCGTTAGTTCCATACAGAAGACGTTATCTTTCCCCGTTACTGGCAGATAGACACGACACACCTTGAGGTGAAAATCTTGAGATAAACTGACACTATATTATAGTATACTTTATAGGTGCGCGCGTGAAATAATATCATTTTAGTTTATCATCCCCCCCCCCTTCCCCCCCCCTTTTTCTCTGCAATCTTTCATTGTAAACAAAAACACAGCAGACGTAGATAAGAATGGAAATAGCACAAAATCGCAAAACGCTGGAAACTTGTCGGGATAATACTGATAAGGTGGGTTGAGTTGTAATAACTACTGACCTCAGGGTTCAATCCCGGGACTGTTCTACAATAGAACATTGGAGAGACCTGCTTCGGTGGCCGCATGGTCTAAATCGTCACTCTCGCGATATACTAGAATGCCGATGATGGTGAGACCGGGGTTCAAATCGCGGTTGGGTCTACCGAGGACGGTTTTTTCCTAAATGGTTTTCCACTCTCCCTCCACGTAAATGCAGGTACACTTCCACTTAAAATTCAACCTTTTCCATCACTGATACATCAGTTTAATTAGTACATAGCCGAACGCGTAGTAAGAAGCGATGCTAAAAAAAAGAGTAATATTTTGACATTAGTTATGTAATCAAAATCCGACCGCTGTTTATGACTGTAAGTTAATGATAGTCCGAGCTGGCAGTAAGGCAGATAAAAACCAAGACAAACAAACACTCGACTATAGTGTTAGTAGTCCAAGGTCTGGTAACGAGGAAAAACTTGAATTTCAAGGAACCGAACCAATAATGAACGCCCCAGGGTGAAACAGGCAGGTCGTTTGCTTCCCCCAAGATGGAAATAAATTTTAATGAAAGCTTGAAACTTGTGAAATTTACCATAGTAGGCATCTGATGGCAAAGTAACTTTTAAATAATATAAACTTTTTGTTGACAACAAATTTTGCTTTATTATTAGTATTATTTAATGAGTTTTGTTATCTATGAAAAGTGACAACTGCAACTCTTATGACTTAAAGAGTCAGTCTATGAACATAGTTATACAAACTTTTATTGTTCCCTCCTATTTAGATACGACTACATTTAAAAGATAGAGTAAGAGTTCTCAAACTAGGGGATGCGAACCACTTTATGACAACCACTCCATAGCTCTCTAGATCAGGAATTTAATTAGCAATACCAATTCTCGTTCAATCTCTATGCAGCCAAGAATTTGCTTCACAGGTTCTTAGCCCCGCTGTTTGAACATCAATTTCTGAACAAGATAGTCTGCAGTATTGTGTTTCCATTTACAGCTAGAGTGTTTTTTTATGGCATACATGACCGGGAGGGATATGCCATCCAGATTCGGTGGACATATGTGTAGAATACTAGTCCCTCTGTTGGCACATAACGTTGCCAGGGTAGACCATAGGAGGTTTTCTACACGCCGTACTCACAATGAGATGATGTGATGATAGTTATTATCAAGTTGTGGAGCCGGTGTGTGTCTTAAACCTAATTAACTAAACCATGGTCACCGTTGGGATCATTTCTCTCAAGGGAAAAATACCCAAGATACCAGCCGGGAATCGATCCCGGGACCCCTAGGCTCGTAGCCAGGTGCACTGTCCACGGGCTCGGTTACAGTTGGAGTAATTGATAGTTACCCGCATTTTGACATTATTGTGTCTCGTGGATTCGGATGTACTTGTTTAGTCCGCGCGTCTGTTCGGAGAATATGATCTAATCACGCTAAAGTGTTAAGAATGAGGGAAGTTGAAATTAGAAATGAGGAAGTGTATGTATCCGTATTTGTGTGGATGGACAGTGAAACACGATTTAGGCACAACCAACAGTGATTTGATACCCCATATCCTCCACCATCGACAGTCCAGTATATTGCGCAGTAATGTTTAGAGTTTAGACCAGCGTTTTTTAAACAGTGATCCTTGAAACCCTACGGCTCTGCCATATTTATCTCTGGATCCTTGAAGTATTATTATTATTATTATTATTATTATTATTATTATTATTATTATTATTATTATTATTATTATTAGCACTGCGTCTTACTATACGTTCGGGTTATACTCACTTACGCTAATGTGTAATGGTAGGGTGATTGTGAGATGAAATGGAGGACCTACAGTTTAACGTGGGATCCGAACCACGGTGGAGGCCTGGCATTCCCCACATTCACAAGATGTCTTGTCAGAGGTTAAGGAAGGGTTTGGTAATCAGATAAATATTTGCCGGGACCGAGGATTGAACTCCGGCCGCCAGCACAGAAGTCTGACACCTTACCCCTAGACCGCCAGGTCACCTCCTTGAAGTAATCTTAGAATATTATTTATTTGTTTATCATAATATAAAATGACATCAGTAGCTAGGGTTGCCAAACTTTTTAAAATCTGAATAAAGAACATTTTCCAAATGAGCAGCTAGAACATGTTGTGATGTTTCCCATTTATGTTGTTTTATGCTTGAAGAATTTAACTGTCTTC
Organism: Timema shepardi; assembly: GCA_902151425.1. NCBI lineage: Eukaryota > Metazoa > Arthropoda > Insecta > Phasmatodea > Timematidae > Timema > Timema shepardi. Next base: position 139,579 of record CABFVX010000329.1, read on the forward strand.
ATTGAATGTTCATAATATTCGTATGAATATTCTTATGGGAGCTCCAGCAGGTACTTTTTCAAGTACTAGGGATTCTTTGGTCTGAACAGTTCGTTAACCCCCGCCTTATAGCATTCTACCAACGAAGCAGGTTTTTGGACTACTTTTGCTAAATCAGAATATTAAGAAGGTTTTAAAGGTGGATATATCAATAAAGCTTTGGTTGGATATAGAAAAACAAAGGGGGCTGGGGGGTAAAGATGGTAGAGGGAAGGGTGTGGGATTTTTCCAATAACATGGGAGGGAAGAGTAGGGTTATAAAAATTTAAGAACAACTGATATAGAACAGTGAAAATGTATATAATAATTAGCTTCAACTTAAAGACCAGGTTTACAAAATGTATACCACTATAGGCAAGACATCTTGTGAATGTGGGGAATGCCAGGCCACCACCGTGGTTCGGATTCCACGTTAAACTGTAGGTCCTCCATTTCATCTCAACAATCACCCTACCATTACACATGAGCGTAAGTGCGTATAACCCGAACGGGAAGTAAGACGCGGTGCTAATAATAATAATAATACCACTATAGGCATACACATTAAAAGTAGTCATAAAATTCCCAATACAAAAAGGAGGTATATAAATAAGCTTTGATACATTGTGTGACCCACCTAAAGTAGTTTTCTAGGCATACCACTGGACTGAACCTATGTTAGCGGTCGTTCTAGAAGGAGCATAGTGATGTCCTCGAGTGTACTGTTGGTAGTGAGACGCAGATTAGAGGAGGCGACGAGTCTTGTCAGAAAGACGTCATACAACTGCTGACATTAGCACATTCATTGGACACCTCCACCTCTATACAACAGGGCCCCGGATTCAATGAAGGGTGCAAATATGCTCTACTACCGGCGTAGAGCCCGAACGGCAGAACGGGTAGTAAGAAATGAGGGGGGGGAGTCACTACCCTACCCATACACCCCCACCCCACCCGCTCCGGTGGTCGAATAGTATATGCTAGAGTGGTCAAACGTTTTTCATCCGAAGGGCTTTAATCTAATAATTATCAACTTGTACCACGGACCTACAAACAACACTTAGGGCTCTAATAAAGACATATTTTCACTACTTCTATAAAAACAATCGTATTTTGGTTGGTAGACTCCTTCAAATTTTACTGCCAATAAAAAGGTTTATTAATCTCTCAAAAATGTACTATGAAATAATACACGCACACACGCTCTCACAAAACAATTTAAAATAAATAATAAATGCAATGCAATGATTACATTTCTCTTATCCCACTCAAGTATCGACTAAAGCGCTTGGTGGTTGAATGTTTCACTAACCTCGGGGTTTCTAGATCTACTGCAGACCAGATATGTTAATACTTTAATAATAAATGTAGTCTGCTTCAATGGTCGCATAGTATAAGGCGTCACTCTCGTGTTAGTTTAGAATGCCGATGACAAGGAGATCAGGGTGCGAGTCTCGGTTGAGTTTATTGAGGGAGTTTTTTCCAAAATGGTTGTTCCACACTCCCTCCATGCTGATGCGGGTACACTTAATCTAAATTCAATCTTCCTCATCCCTAACCCATTAACGTAATTAGTACATAGGTGTATAGCTTTAACATGTAGTAAGAAGCGGTACTAAAAAAAAGAAAGTAAAAGCCTTTACGAAAACATCCCCTTCATCTGTGACTCAATGATGTGATGTTTTTACCGGGAAATTGTTAACTCTTAATAAATCGTACCTCGACCGTGCTCAAATGCGCCGAGGCATTGTGCTTCAAACGTCCATCAATGTGTATATATAACAGGATTCTGGTAGGAAGGAGCTTTTCAAAAATTTTAACATATACTTTTGGTGCCAGCAATCATAACATTTTGCTTTCTTAATAGTGTTAATTTATAGTTATTGATATTATCTATATGACGTGACAGTTACAAACAACATGATTTTACATAAGAATATAAGAAAATTATTTTAGTACTTTTAATAGCTGTTAAAGTAAAGTGTCAGACTTCTGTGCTGGCGGCCAGGGTTCAATCCTAGGTCCCAGCACAGATCTATCTGATTACCAAACCCTTCCTTCACCTCTGACAAGACATCTTGTGAATGTGGGGAATGCCAGACCTCCACCGTGGTTCGGATCCCACGTTAAACTGTAGGTCCTTCATTTCATCTCACAATCACCCTACCATTACACATTAGCGTAAGTGCGTATAAGTTTCTTCCTCTCTGAATCGGAGTAAAGTAACGTTTAGCACTGTCCAACTATGTTACTCCTAACCAGTGTTGCCAACTCTTATTGTCAAATTCCCACTAGAAGTGATAAAAATGATATATAATTTCCTGCTAGTTTTTAACTAAATAAAGCTTGATGTTTTAATAATGCTCAATGTTATATTTTTAAACAAAGGTAGTAAATCTTTGCAAAGAAATTAAAAGTTTAGGATACTTAAAATGCATTGATTGATCCTGCATTAATACTTGACATAAGATAAATATTACTGCAAATTGGTATTCCAAACACTTCTATCATAAAGATAAATAATACTTAATACTCCATACCTCAGAGAAACTTTAAAAGAGCTGTAGAACCACTAACGCAAAACTAAATTCACCTCACTCCTGAATTTCTTTAAAATAGAAAACAACACAAAAAAACAGTCTAAATGTCTTTCCACTATAAAAAAGCTAAAGTATGATTTAAAAATCTAGAAATATCAATAAACCCTATTTTGATATTTTAGCTGTTAGATCCAATCTGAAAAGTAGTATAAAATAACCTAGCGGTCAACACGTCTCCTAACCAGGTTATAGGGCCCGCCCTCAACCTCCACAAGGGAGAGAGAGGGGGAGGATGAGTCAGTGGCGGCCTGGAATGATTTGCGGCGGAGCTAAGCCGCATACGTTGGCCGCAATGTAAGAGTTCCGACGTGATGATCTCGTTTCAGTAACTGTGAGGACAGCTTGACGGATTACCGCCGCGGCAGGGGTGCACCACATCTCCCTTCGGGGAGAGAGGGAGGGTGTGTGTGTGTAATGACTCGCAAGTACCAACGTCGGTGGTTACATTATCTAAGGTGTAACTCTCATAATACACTGGACTTACGGTGACAGAGAGATCGAGGTTCGAATACCACTCCGGTGTACTGTGAGTGTTTTTTCCCCTTCTTCTAAATTAGTTCCAATTTGACCTCCACCTAAATGAGAGTATTTTTACTCAAAATTATAAATTCCTCATATCTATCTCATTGGTATCAGAAAGCCCGAATGGGTAGTAGGACACAATTTACAAAAAAATAAATTCGCGACCCATTAGTAAATTAACAAATCTTATAGAAATCTCACATATCCAACGAGTATTGAAGGAAACGCGAAGTATTTTTTTTGCAGTTTTTATAACAAAACATTTCTTTGGCCAAAGTAAATAAAATATTACTTCAACATAAACGTTTAGTTTAATTTTTACAAATAGTATGGTAATATCAATAGTTATGGAATATTTATTATGTATGAGTTTTGCGATAATTGAACTTAAACTTTTTAAATGAAGAGAAACATTATGTTCAAATATCTAGATACTAATGAGCGAGAGTGAAGAAATGTTGATATTATTCGTATTTTATTTAGAAAATTAAACTAAACTTTTCTACCGAAAACATATTTTTATCATTTAGGTAAAAAAAAAGGAAGAGATTAATTATGAGAACTGCAAAAATAAGGAACTTAACTCACGTTTCGTACCACCTCGCCTTTATATTAAAAATTGTTTTGAAAGTTGATTTATAGCTTATTGTTGATTTATGGTTGGAATGATATAGACACAAACTAACATGACATTTAGAAATACACTAACTCGATTAATGTATCTTACAACTGTGACTGTTCATAGAATACATTAATTTTGACAGCTGTAATATAAATAAAATAATCTTATGTTAATGTTGGCTAGTCTACACTAATTTCGTATGTCTTCTAAAAGTTTACTTTCATAGCAATCTGACTAAAGCTAGACCTGTATTTATTCCCACGGGACAAAATAACGGTTACCGTTCAGACAGCTTCTACTCCCAAAACTATTTTGGTCGTCAAGCACTTAAAAACAACCCTTAGAACTCGCTCAAAAACAAAAGCAACAAATAAACGTAGCCAAAACATAATAATGACACTCATTTATAATCTATAAAAGGGTTCCCTTTGGAAGAGAATTTTAAATAATAAAAACAAATTATTTTTACTGCCGATACTGAAGACATTCTAATTTATTATTAGTATTGTTTTAAAGGATTGATATTATCAATCAAAAGTGACAGATGCAGATAACAGAACTTGACGTATATTGTTTTAGTAACTTTCATTAACCGTCAAAAAAGTTCCTTCCTAACCCGAATCAAAATGTATACACAGCAAACATTTTAATTAATTCATGTCACCTCGGTCTTGAGGTAAAGTGCTCGCCTCAGGAGCCGCTGTTCGTGGGTTCAGACCCAGTTGGGGTTGACGGATTTTTCTTGAGCGTTAAAAATCCGTAACACAACTTCCTTTAGAGGGGAAATAATGCCATCGGTCCCCATTTCGATTGTGGCATGTAAAAGAACCCCGAAAGTTGTGTGAAAATATCTTTCCCTGAAAAATGAATAGGTCCTTTCGATCTCGTTAATAGAAGTTCTCTCGTGCTGATATAATCAATCAGTTCAGAAAGTGCACGTTAAATTGTTAAATATCTCAAATAAAAAAAAAGTTAATTGAGAATATTGTGGGTATTAAATGCCAACGCTATTATATTTGATAACTACGGTTATAGCCGCATATAAATATCACGGGTATGTTCTAAACAAATATAAAGTGTCCATCTTATTTTCCTTCGATATATTAAGAGTGGCCAATTATTTAAATGGAGGGCCCTTGTTTCATTTCCAGGCTGTCTAATATAAAATAAGGTAGTTTTTTTCGTAAACATTCCGACGGCCACACATATTGTAAACAAGGTTGACGCTAGGTTTTTGGTGCTTAAGAGATGCTGTAGCAGGCTAGGTAAATGTTTGAGCAATGTGCTGCTAAAGCAGTAGGTTAAGAAAGATATAATCAAATCCCACCACTCCATCCAACAGCTCGGTATCTGAAACACACGTAGTTAACGCTTATCGCTGTGAACGTCCAGCTTCAGAAGTTTGGCCACCCCTGCGACGTTGCAGAAACTGGATAGCGCGTGTGACGTCATGGAGATGAATGATGAACACCCGCCTAGTGTTTTCATCCTTGCACGAGCGCACACCATCACTAGTAAATAAAAAAAATTGAACTCCTTTTTCCGGAGTGTCTGCCAGACAGGGTCAGCGTCATGATTGCACAAGAGTGTACCAATGTCCTTATCATACTTTAGTTACCAGGAGTAAGAAATGTATTAGTTTTACAATTACATTTTAAACTGACCGAGTGAAGCAAGGTTCTGTTTAACTTGACCATTTGGCATTTCATCTGTCTGTTTGGATCTTTGCTACGCGATAATTGTAAAGTGCATACACCAATTTTAACCAAATTTGGCAGGTACATTTTTTGAATTTAGGTCGAAAGATGTATGTACAGCACAGTAAATAGTTTTTAAAAGTGCATAAATATAATATATCCAAAGAGATATTTCATCTTTAAATCCAAAGACAAATGTTAAGACTGTAGTAAACGATAAGATCATTAGTCATGGCGTAATGCGAGCTCTACTTTTCCCAGTACTACTAATGTTAAAATGTTCGATGTTTTAATGGTCGAGATAAGCTTAGTGTCACATGAATAACCTGAAAATTATCTCTTTGATATGGTATTTATTGATTCAAAAAGAGTCGGCTACGTTGGTTGGAAAGATTGAACTAGATGAGCGAAATCACTATTCAAATCTGATAAATGTACTAAGTTTTTTCCCCCTTCGAGTTAATTCCTCATTTAAAGAAAATAGCGATACCTATATTTATTTGAAAGTTTTTATATAGTTGAGGAGAAGCGGGTATTATGGAATAGTCGTGCAATACGGAATACCATTGTTTCTCATATGTTAATTGTCACAATCTATCGTTAACTATTTCAACTATTACAGAAAACAATTTCGAAGAGTTAGTGACGCCCTCACTTCGACAGATCAACTGATTGTTTGTGAAAGACGATTGTTTGTTTTGTCTGTCACAAAAACTTTTGGAGGCTGGTGTTTATCATGCTATATTTCTTTACTCAACTTACTGTTCTTATTAATTCTAATCAAATCATAGGTTAAGGCTCACTCATGCTTATCTTAGAGTTAAAACATTATCTTACTGTAAGTTTACTATAACCTAACAAAAATATTGTTTCCAAAATGGCGAGACGAGAAATAAATAATATTACTATTCCATAATGCCCACACATTTTTCCTAACACCTAAGAAATATATATTAAGGGAACAATGTAACATAATACAATATTTAGTCTCTTATATTTTAATGACTCATTATTAATATTAATGTATTAATTAGTTTTTTTTATTAAAATGTAATATTTAAATAATTCGTAACTAATGTTATTCTATTGTTTTACACATAATATTTGCATTTTTTTACACTTTCTAATGAAACATTTGTTAGTTTTAGTAAATATAATTAATTTTTTAATATAAAATGTGTAGTATTCCATATTGCCCTCCCTATTTCATAATGCCCTCATTTTTTCCAAATCTCTTTCAAGTGCTCCTATAGGACATTCAAAGTTATTAGTTTTGCTTTAAACATTGAAAATAGTTTAAAACATATTAATTATAAGTTGAATATGGAAATCGATGACAAAATGTGAAAATACGCTTTTATATTATTAAAAAGTAAATGGTGTTCCATATTACCCGCACTTCCTCTACAAACCTAGTTTAAAATATTTAAAAATAACGCCTTTGATGATGCTGGCAAAACATAAAAATGCTATGTAATGTTGAGTCGAAGCTTTAGCTACAATTTAAATCGTTGCTCTCGCCCCTGTTTTTAATACAAGCAACCCTGCATACAGATGTGCTGAGAGAGTTGCTTATGTATTCCATATCACGGCGCGCTGTTTATTAATTAATGTATGCATTTAGAAGAATATTATTTGTTTCTCTTTATATTTAAATACTTTGGTGTAATATTTTCCCAACTCTGGTGCACATGTCCTTTGGGGTACGTGGCGTACTACTTAGTCTTATTAATCATAAAATATTTTTGTAGATGATAAGTTTGATAAGCAAATTAACACAAATTTTGATTTTTATATTGTAGACTTTTATAAACCTTATGTCAGCTCGGTCAAGGCTTTGTTTAGCTTACTAATCCAGCTTTATTAAAATTTGTAACGACCATTATATACTTGTTAGTAGTTGTGTGAACAGTAGACCTCGCTCCTTCCATGTTCTTATCGTTACAACAGTCTTAAGGATTTCTCTTTGGATTTAAGGTTGAAATATATCCTACAAATTTGTCTTGTATTTGAAGTTTATATTTTCCCTTGATGATCAAGTTAGATAGAAATTAAATAAATACTATGTTCAAAAGAATATTATACTAATATAGAATCTGTTGTTAATGTGGTTTAAGATGTCAGTCTCACGTTAAAGGCCGAAATTGAAGGGGGAAATAAAGTATATAATGTCGTTTGGCCTAGGTTCAAGGAATATCTCTGCCAAATCTCGTTAAAATTGCCCAGAACTATGGACAAAGGACAAATATAAAGGTCGATTTAAATAAAGCCTTCAACCTGTTTGGTCAACAAGATAGAAGGTATTTTGTTTTAACGAAAAGTTATAAGAGATACTTTGATTGGTGCATGACCTCTAAAGGATCATGCGATTGAAGAAAGTTTGAGAAATACTGTTTTACATTATATTTCCCAAACACATGACTGTAACGTGACCAGAGGGTGACACAGAGGTTGCCACCGGCCTTCGAACAGACCCAGATTCCCTGCCATACTAGATTGTACTCGATATAGCCAGAAAAGAACGCCCTCCATCCCCCCCCCCCACCCTAGCATCAAGTAGCCATCGTAGCAACAATCCCAACAAAATAACACGTCCAGTCGTAATTTACGAAGGTAAAATAACACCCACCAGAGTCTTAATAAAGAACATACAGTAAGAAGAGGCTGACGATGTGTGCCCACCCCCTATTGTCTGGGGCCGCTCTAAATTAGAGCACTAGATATCAGGAGCTCAGAGAAGAAGAAGAAGAAGAAGAAGAGGTAAGCCAGGTATTAGGGGGCTATTGTAGGACGGAGTTAAAATTCTCGCTTTGTCGCTGGGTCATAGACCTTTTAAGATATAAAAGACTACTTTAAAAGGTGTTTTAAAACGTTCGTGTAATCTACCACATAATTTAAAAATATGCATTTATTACTAACGAAGGCAAATCAGCGTCGAACATACTATTCTATTCACAATGTCTGAAGCCAATAATGGCTGAGACTTAAGCCGGGCTTACAACAATCTACCTTGAAAAATAAATTATACTGCAAGGTAGTAGTGCCCAATCCACCTTGGATGGTAAATAATTCTGCAAGGAAGCTGTGCCCAATCCATAATGGGAGAAAATGTTGGTGATAGCATGGGGGCAAAATCAGTGCCCAGTCCAGCTACACCCATATGCAACATAAGCGTCCATCTGTTTCACACGGAATAATTGGCTCATGTACGTAAGTAGAATGGTTGGGAGCGATGGGGCTGCCCCCCTTAACCCTAAACATTATTGGACCCCTTGGAATTGATGGACTACTCAAATAGAGGGTTTCACATAAGCTTGTAAAAACTTAAATAAGTATGGTGCTTAATATGTTATTCAACATCTAAAAGCACAAAATATTTGGTTAGAAACTACACTAGGGTGTGTAACATATAGGCTAGATAATTTCAAACACTTGTAAACCTTATAAATTCGAATATTTAGTGGTCACATTTAATCAGGGTAAATTTAACACATTAGTAACAGCCCACCCACAATATTTAAGGTGGGGATGTATGTAACGCGATAAATGGTCCGTTTTTATGCAGTTTTTGTACTAAACCTTTTTTGTACAAAAAATATTGCACTAGGGGAGACATACGGTTTAATTTTCTTCACATGGTGACCTCAAGAGTTCTTGAATACTCGTCATGAGTGTCCTGAAATCTAATGACAACTTGTTCTCTTAATTTAAAAAGTTTGTCACCTAATTCCGCGATACTCATGACATATATTCAACAACTGGTGATGTCATCATGTGAATAAAATTAAATATTTTTTTTTGTATTGAAGAAATATTTTATTTATTTTAATCAAGCAAATATTTTGCTATAACAACTGCAAACACACTGGCTTTTTCTTGTGGCCCCCTAAATTCCTACCTTAACATACATACACAACTATTCCCCGTTCCCATATATAGTTTATGAATGATTAGCTATGCCTTTGTTCATATGGTTTAAATTAGTGCTTCATGAAAGAGGTTGGTTTATACAGGGCGTCTCCAACCATTCACCTGCTGAAGCCCACATACGTCCTCAAGGATTTGAGCAGAGGCCTTACATGAAATTTATAGGACCTAATGCCCAAATATAACAACAACAAGAGTCCAATTTATAGTTTATTTCGGAAATTTAAAGTATTTAAATTTATCTGACGGGCCACAAAAAACAAACTTGGGGACAGCTCGTCAGTCAGAACCTTGTGATCATCAAATCTGGGTCGGGAGGTCAGAGGTTATGTCCAACTAGACCGGCTCTCAGGTTCTTGACGGAGTCTGAGCGCCGGCCGAGGGGTCCGAGCACCCATCTAAAGCCGAGACCGACCGCCGTCGGTTCTCTGGATCTTGGCTATGGACGTGCGGTAGAGATCTCATAACATAGTTTAACGCTCCTGATTGCCTAGTTAATAGTATATATGTTACTGTTAATTCGATAATTCAGGTTAATATACATAATCACAGGTTTTTATGTATAGTAATTAATAAGTTAGTAGCCAACAGTTCTGGTGAATGTGAGGAATTTTTCATTTTGTAATCAAATTATTGACTTTAACGTGTTATTATGTATAATAACCAGCACCCTCTGGTTAAAAGTGAGAAACCTCACGTTTGCGTTTGTTGTGCGTATCAAATGAGGTCCATCTTTTATTGAGTGCGGACATGTGGTGTTATCTTGATTTGGAATCTGTTCGTTTATCTTAGCATGGCCTAACCTAACCTTCAGGGTATTATAATTTATCACATCAGCCAAACAAGTTTAGTTTTTGTGTAAGATAACCGGCTAAAATAATAAATTGCATGTGAAACGCAACGAAACTGCGCAAAAGATCTGCACCAATGTTCGTCTATAGAAAGGCTGAAATACCCACGCCTAGTGTAGTTGGCCAGAATCGAGATTTGAACATCTGGATAGAGAGTATAGCGAAAGATCGAAAATATATTTTATAAAAGAGAATATACACAAGCGAGCTTAACTAAAAACAAAGATGAAATACCCGCTTCAATAGCCACACGGTCTAAGGGGCTATTCTCGCAATAGAATAGACTGCCGATGACGAGTAAATCGTTGTTCGATCCCGGTCGGGTGTACTGAGGGTGGTTTTTCTTAAATGGTTTTCCACACTCTTTCCGCGCAAATGTGGGATCACTTCCACTTAATTCAACCTTCTTCATCTCTAATCCATCAGTGTGATTAGTACATAAGCGTATAACCCGAACGGAAAATAGGACGCAGTGCTAAAAAAAATGAATTTTTTTTTTCTGTGGAACAAATAAATTGTTATTCAACAGCAAAGGTCGGCACGCAGACAAAGGCGCCAGTTTAGTTCGGTTTGTTAGTGATGGGTAGATCGAGGTTCAGATCCCGGACGAGTGTACCGAGGTGTTTTTTTCCTGAATGTATTATACCACTTCTTCACACAAATAGGATGGGTTAACTTATTTTTTTATTAGCACCATGTCTTAATACCCGCATACGCATAATATGTACTAGCTATGCTAATATGTTAGGGATGAATAAGGTTATATTTTTAGGAAGTGTATCCACATTTTCGTCGAAGGAATGTGGGAAAACATTTAGGAAAAACCACCCTCAGTACGCTCTACTAGGATATGAACACCAATCTCCCCGCCATCCATCGGAAGTCCAATATATTGCGAAAGTTAGATCATCCGGCCACCAAAGCGGGTGTCTGGCTAAAATTACTCTAAATTATACCTCCCTAAAAACCTATCCCATCATTGTAAATAAGCGAATAGACCGAACGGGTAGTAAGACGCGGTACACGGGGAAACAAAGATGTGAAGTGAGTGCATCTCTTGTTCCATGTCCTTGAAAGCCGCGAGCTGTGTTTTAGAACTCCCATTACCAATCGCACCTTCTAGGTGTCTTTAGCCGAGCGTTGAGACCGCCTGTAAGAGGATTGGATGTTCAATTATGTTCCTCATCAGGGAAGACCTTGACACCTCGCAACCTTTTCTTGTCAACTCCATCTAGTGTTCTCGCGTACCGTTGACTATATATATATATATATATANTACTTAGTCATTAGCCAAGTTTCAACACCACGGCTGTAACAACGCGAGAGACATTCTGGATCGTATATTCTATAGTAGGATTCCAGTAAGAACAAACATTACCATATAATACTTTTTTTTTCATTTGCTGTCAACATTGATGAAACTGTATTTTACTTTTAGTATTATTTCATAGGTATCCTATTGATATTATCTATTAAGGTAGGATGGAAATGGATGCGAGCAAAGGTCAATACTTTGGCAGTTTTTATGACAACACTTTTTATTTATTTTTTGGCGAAAATAAATCAAATATTGCTCCAGTAGAAACATAGTTTAATTTTCTTCGCACGTTGATATCAACATTTCCTGAATATCTGCCATTAGCGTGGTGACATTATCTAACAAACTTTTTAAATGAAAAGTTGTCATTAAATTCTAGGACATCCTTGACAGATATTCAAGAAATGTTGAGGTCACTATGTGAATAAAATTGTTTTATGTTTGTACCAGAGCAATATTTTATTTATTTTGGACAAAAAAAAGTTTTTCCATAAAAATTGCAAGACCAAATACCTTTTCTCGCGTCCCCTTCAATCCCACCTTAAAGGGGAGAGTTAAAGATCCCTCACTGTCTTTACATATCTATAAATCTAATAAATCTCATATGGAATGTCTGTCCAGAATTTTTCTCAAACTTCCCGATACGATATAAAGCTGAAACTTCGTAAACTAATTACTTTAGGTGATATTGTAGGGAACGCACGAAAGGGCAATATTTTCGCAGTTTTTATATCTAAACTTTTGTTGTCATGAATAAAATATTGCTCTAGTAGAAACATAAGAGTTTAATTTTCTTCACAGGGTGACCTCAACAGTTTCTGAATATCTGTCAAGGGTGTCCTGGAGTTTAATGACAACTTTTGTTCGTCATTTAAAAAATTTGTAATCTAATGCCTCTATGAGCATGAGAGATATTCAACAACTGTTGATATCACTATGTGAAGAAAATTAAACTCTATGTTTCTACTGTTGCAACATTTTATTAAGTTAGGTAAAAAAAAGTTTTACTATAAAAACTCCAAAAACAATTACCTTTTCTCGCGCCTCGTATATTCCCCCCTTGAGTGTTAAAATTATTAAAAAGTTTTTTTTTCCATTGAGATGACCTCAGGGTGATTCAACACACAGTGATCATGTGACTATAGCTTTAGTTTTGGATTGTGGGTCATGCCATCTTTATGAAAAATCCTAAACTTGAAAAACAGAAACCGCGATACTCTGGCAAAGTAATGGACATCTCCTGTTTTGATAAGTCTAAAAAATAAATAAAAACAAAAAGTAACAGACATTGCACGAAATCCTAAATATCGCCTTTCGTATTCAGGCCTAACCCCTTGTAAATAAATACACGAGAATGGTTTTAGTAACTTTTATATCTGTCAAAAAAGGTCCTTCTTATCTAAACCAGACTGTACCCGTATATTACTAGCCGTCTAGAATATTCGCACATTTACACTAATGGGGTAGGGATGAGGAAGGTAGAATTTAGAGGATGTGTTCACGCACTTACGTGAAGGTATTTAAATTAATGATCAAGTTTAGTAGACGTATTTAATATAGAGAAATTATAAAAGTAATTTATTTTTGTTAATCGATAAGTTATAACTTTAAACAATAACCGATGTTTTTAGTGAGAAATTACCAGTATTCTAAAATTATATTGCTTTGTTTTCTATTATAATGATGAATATTAACAAATCGAAATCTTCTCAACTATTTCAAAGTTGGTGGAAGTAATAGTCCCGCAGAAGTTTGGGTTATGTCAGGGAGTCAAATCTTTGAGTAATTTTTTTTAGGATTGATATTTGAGATTGAATTTAATTTAAAATCTGTTTAATCTGTTAGTTTAATCTGAATCCACAAAAGTGATTTTGGCGCTTTGTTAACCGTGTAGAGGAGATCTTTAATCTCTTTATTATTATATTAACAATTTATATTATTTCTCTTGAGTCTCTTCTACACTAATTCATATAAATAATTTATGATATAAATCCTATATTATACGTTTTAAACGTAGTCGTCTTCAAGGACTTCTAATGCATTGAGATTGTGGATTAAATCCTCAAATGTACTGCGCAAGCGCAGTCTCTGCCTTATATATATATATATATATTGTTTTTCAACACTATTCAGTTCGCCTTGTGAGGTCATGTATTACTTAACACCTCTGTTATCTTATTTTGAATAAATAATTATACTTTTGTTAAGCGTGTAAATTATCCTTTTAATAGTTTTTACACAAAATCCCATTTTGATTCCGCCCACCCTCTTCCCGCTTGTTGTGGCCTCTAGCGGCTAGAATTGGAGGTGGTGATCAGTTCAATATAAATGACAATTTAACGCTGGTATACATTGAATTTAAATTTATTGAACAGGTAGAATTAAAACAAGTTATAACAATATAAAATTTAAAATGTTAATATAATTGAAGTTATAAAAAAAGTATTATTAGTGAATACATGAATATTATTTTTATAAAAAAACACCCTAAACTCCATTTAATCTGATGACCAAGGTCCTTGAATCCACGTCTCAACAATTTCAATTATGATGTTTATATTTGTGTGGTGGGTGGGGGTGCGGGGGGGCTGAGTCACTCAAGATTTGGCTTTCTTCTATAAACTTCTCCGCTTCTTCCTCGTTTAGCCACACAGCATCCTCATTGCTGCCAGAAGTTCAAGCGGCTTGCGAATTGCGATGCGCTCTCCCTCAAGTTTGCCCGTCTTTCTCTGTCTTACGTAAGCATTTTTCTGACCCCCCTCCTCCCCCCTAAGCTGCTTACGTAATACTTGAACGCCCCCCCATATGTGTACAACCTGAACGAGCGTGATTATTTTATGTTTATATTGCTCTATATTACCCAAACTGGAATAAAGTTATATATTCTGATTAAAAATATTCGAGCTCGACTCTATGTGAAAAATGACTACTCACACACCCCTAGTTGAAACGTATATAGCCTACACGCCTGTCTCAGGGACGCGGCAAGATGGTTCTCATAACCGAACCAGGCTACGACGGAGGGAGGATCCATGCGTGGAACTAATCCTTCATATCACGGTGTGACGGAGCGATGGCTAGATAGATATATGACCATGCGGTCACTCCTACAACATGATCCATTTTCGGCACGAGTAAAAGCAGAACTATTTCTTTTTTCTACGCAGACAAGCGCAGCGTCGTGAGAACCTTTTTTTCTTAGTGTATAGCCTAAACACACAAAAAATTCTTAGGAGAATAAATATGTACTTTAGATTGATAAGGGTCAGTGTACAATGCACTTGTTTATATGCAAGCACATTTGAACGCTTAGAAAATAAATTGATAATAAAATATAGGCTTATTTATAGAAGAATGTTGGCATTTTAATTTAGTAGTACACATCAGTTAAGACGTTTTATCTTTTTTTTTAATGGGTAGTGAAAATTTGTTTATGAAGTTAAACGATGTAAACCCAAAAAATGTTTGTTTTTGGAATTAATTCTGAGGTACAGAATTATGAAAAATAAAGTTTTGTTGAGCTATAAAACATATTTTGAATTTTAAAAATATATTTTGCAGGCTATATGTTCAAAAACAAGATGATTAGAAGCTATTTGGTCCAAACAGGAATTAAAATACCGAGGAGTGGATAAGGGCACATAATGATGAGCTACATACCCTGTACTCATCCCAATACATTGTTAGAATAATCAAGTATCATCGATTGTGGTGGGCAGCACATGTGGCTCGAATGGGAGATTTTAGAACCGTGTTCAAGATACTGACTGGCGAACCCAATGGGAAGATCTAGACTCAGATGGGAAGATAACATTAGGGTGTAATGAGATTGAATGGAAATAACTAGCTCAACAGAGGGATAGGTGACATACTTTTGTAGGTGTGGCAATGAAATTTCGAGATCCTAATGCCTTACACTACAGAGTAGGCCTAAGTAAGTATAATATTTCTTTGGAATGACATCACGTCAGAACTGATGATCAGTAAATTTAAATTGACTAACCTAAGAGAGAAGTTTGCTTAGTGCAACCCAACTTAGAACTTGTTTGGAATGTCTGCAACTTACTTAAATTTAAATACACAAAAGAGGAGGGCTATTTTTTGGTAAATCCACAAGAATTCACCTGGACAATGGAGGGAAAACTACTAGAGGAAGCCCTTTCCTTCACACAATTCTCCCTTTTGGCATTGAACCCTGCCCTCCAGAGGCGAGGTCCTGAGTGTAACCCATGCTCCAACCCCGCTTGTTAAGACTTGAATGATACGAGAGAGTTCGTTAAGGGAACTTCTAGAAGCATTAGCTTAGAAAGGGAGAAAAAATGTCCATAGTATAGAGCCACATAGGATCAAAAACTGAGCTCCGAGCATAGAGAAAGGATACGTTATGTATGTCCTGAGCTAGAGACACGCGTGCCGACATCTCGCCCAGCCTTTCTAGTGCTACCTGGACCTTGTCAGGCTGCACCTCAACAAGACGGCTATTTAAAGTAAGAATAAAGTTTTAACAACAGCGATAAAGGCACTAGTCTCGTTTTTTGTTTGGTTTCCCATGTGACAGGAAGTTTGGAATTCAAATCCCAGCCGGGTTTACTGAGGGTGTTTTTCCACTCTTCTTCCACGCTAATGAGAGTACATTTCCTTTCAACTCTACAAACCTCGTCCTTATTCCATAAATGTAAAACATGCGGATAAAATAGACGGGAAGTAATACCAAGTGGACGGAAAAAAAGAACCTCAGTAAACATCTCTACAAAACATTTATTTGAAGTCCTTTACTAGATTTACTTCCACCTAATCATACGTTAAGTCTTGTGATCTGCCGCTGTCACTTTTAAATGACATACAAATAGGTTCTTTCCATGAAAACTGGACTATACATTTTGTCGAATAACCATAGAAAGACATTTTAAACGTTACTAGTTCTACTTTCAGATAATAATCATACGCCAAACCCAAGTGTTCTACAACTTCGCCTTTTAAAATATGTCAATTTTGTCAAATGGAAAATAAATATAGTAAAATTTTGCTAATATTAGTTACTCTACATTCAATTTTTTATATATATATCTATAAAAAGTTATTTTTATTGTGATCTGAGTATAAAAAGATATGTTTTTATTTCTCCGAGCCTAAATAACGGTTACTGCTCCGAGGGCTTCTACTTTCTAAAACTATTTTCGTGAACATACACCAACTCAAGAACAAGAAGAACAAAAATAACTCACCGGTAACAAAAACCTGATAATGGACTTCATTTATTAAAGCCACGTTTTAAGGCAGTTTCCTCCAATGAGACGGTTTTAACGGCCCCAGTTGTAAACACCTGCAGCATTCCTTGGCCTTGAGGGGAAAGTGGACGGGGGAGGGGGGAGCGGAAGAATCCTATCCTAGAGAAGGGGAGGGGGGGGGGCGATGCGTATCAGGGCGCACGGGAGCATGTTATTATAACAGTGGTTTCACGGGTAGTCGAGCGTGGGAACCAGGCTTTTCTCTCACTACCTGGCGGCGGCTTCTCTCAGAGGAAAACTGACTTGGGGACGCACCGCACGCACGCGCGCGCGCGTTTACTTGCGTGTTCCGACTTTTATGTAGGACAATCGACGTGCACTTTCTAAACACAAGAGCGATTTAGAAGCACACGATTTTAAGATAACTCAACGCTGGGCAATGTGTGGCCCGCAAGCTATTACTATTTGTGCACGCGGGGGAGGTGGGTGGTAAAGTGGCGGATATCAAACTAGTCCTAGTAAAATTACTAGAATAAACAAAAATATTCTTATGAAAGTATATACAACTTCTATATAACACACCGATAAACATTTATAAGCGGTTTATAAAAGTTTTCAACACTACTAAATTCACATCTCACATTAAAGAAATTATGAAAAATATGAAGAAAAAAAAATTGCATTCATCTCATTAAGTTCGGTTTTATTAGAATTTTTTTATTATTTTTTTTGTTAGCACTACGTCTGAACTACCCGTTGGAGCTATAGGTCACTGTACTAATTATGGTACGCTGAGGTATTAAGGATGAGAAAGGTTGAATTTAGATTAAGCGTACTCGCATGTGCGTGGAGGAAGAGTTTTTTTATTTGGAAAATGCCCCTCTCAGTACACCCAACCGGGATTCTAAACCCAATCTCCCCGTCGTCAGCTGTTTCAGTATATTGCTTAGAATGGGTAGTAAGACTTGTGTAGTGCGTGTGTATATATGGGTAGTAAGACATGTATAATGTATATATACACGTCTTACTACCCATTCAGGTTACACACGCTTATGAACTAATTTACGCCAGTGGTCTTAGGGATGAGAAAGGCTATATTTAGATTTAGTACATCCGCATTTGCGTGAAAAACCATTTTGTAAAAAAAAAGCCTTTGTACACCCGACCAAGATTCGAGTCTTGACCTCCCCATCATCGAATGTTTAGTCCACTGCAAGAGTAGCGCCTTAGACCATACGGCCACCGAAGCGGGTTGTTTGTCTATTAATTGGTGTGTGCACCACAAACCAGTTTCGGACGGAGCGTCGTGTTTTGATTAGACATGCCGATATACGTGAATCGTTCTTTAAGGTTGGTACCGATTGTATAAAGAAACAGTAATTATTTCCAAAATTGGCACCATCTATACGATACTGGTTTACATCGCTATTTTGAGGATTTATTCTCGGAGGATATGGCGACTGAGCATGAACAATAATTTGCCCGAACGGATGTTTAAACTTGATGTTTTCTTAAATTAAGTCTGGTATAGGTAAGCAAGTGACGTCATTGGATGGCATTGTCTTCCAATGAGATTGTGTGTATATGTCGGTCTATGTAGGGGAGGGTGTGTGTGTGTGTGTGTGTACCTGCATACGTACCCCCTCCTTCCTTCCTCAACGTTCGAAGAAAATTTCAAACCCTACCAAGCACTCAAATCATCCCTATAAAATATTAACTTTTATCTGTAGTAGTTGTTAAATTTTTCGGCTAGGTTTATTTAAATATTTTTAAAGAAGAGGATATATTGGTATCCATTTTCAATCCATTAATAAGTATATCGGAAACAAATTTTATATCTTTGATAGACCCTGTGGCCCAGTTGCTCTAATTTAAACAGCTTTAAGTCACATTTAGGGAGTGACAATTTGGTGACCATAAATGTTAAAATATTGGCAGTCGTAGATTATATTAATGTTTTAAGGGCTCTACAATATTTATCCTGCAACAGTCCGACTAGGTTTTGCTTTATATTTGTATGGAGTGACTCCTTAGCTCAGTCTGTATGACGTCTGACAACTGAGCTAGAGTCCTGGGTTCGATTCCTGCCATCGACAAAATATTGACCATTGATTAATTTGGGGCATCTCTTTTTACAGTGATGAATTGATGACCGAAAGACTTGACTGTTGTGTCCTTGTAGGTGATTAGGTTTATTAATGAGTCGTATGCTGGTATAAGACTTAAGAAAACTGGCAAAGTGTTACATTATGGAGCAATGATTTGTAGGGAGCTGGAATATGAACTTTTGACCAAAAAGGAACATAAATAGTTGAAAATCTTTGAGATGTGGTGTTGGAGGAGAATAGAGAAGTTACAGTGGACAGGTCGGGTGACTAATAAGACGAGTCACTAAAAAAAGAAAGCCATTTTGAATGTCATTCTACAAAGAAAAATCAACTGTACAGCTAAGATTAAAAGAAGAAATGGCTTATTTAGCGATGTCATGGAAAGCAGAACGAAGGGGATCAGGAATATGAAAAATAAAACTGGATGATTACCTCAAACATGGAAAGAAGATAATTTTTCAGAATCTAAAAAAAGGAGACTGTTGGTAGGCAATATCAGAGGACACAATTTGGATCAGGCAACGGACCTGTCGAAAGAAAGTCAACATGAAATATGTTATAAGCTTGTCTGAGATCTATAAGTAGCAATGAAGGTTCAAAAATTATGTCGTATACACATAGGGCCTATATACTTTATAGCAAGGTACCTTTAAATTTAATATATATAAGGTGCCTTGCTAGTCAGTATATGGCCCGCTTATTTACACACATTTATTTACAACAGGAATGTGGTTTAAATATGCATGAGGGATGCATTTAGAATATTTTAACATTATAATTGGACAGTAATAAGTTTTTCAGAAAACTTGTTTGGGCATGTTTCTTGGCAATATGAAAAGTGAACATCGAGTTTTATAACACACGCATATAATATAAATACACTTTTAACATTCTCAATGGGGCTAGGCATATTCACTTATAATTAAACATTAAAATGCTTTAGGCAGTTAAGAATAATTGTGTTGAAATGTTCACAGACATCCAACATAAATAATGTTTGTTCTTGAAAGTTTATTTTCAAGTTATTTATTAGTTGCTTTTTCATTCAGTAAAGTAATATTGTTTTTACGCTTCATCACAGAGGACTTAGTTATTAGTTGAAGAGTATGGATAAAAATTTATTCTTCAGGGTGTCCCAAGAAAATCCAAATAATTAGTGATAAAGAGTTGGATCCATACATCCATCAGGATAAAGAATTACGTGTTTAAAATAAGACCAGTGATAAGTAAAGCTATTGATCATGCAAGCACAGGTAGTTTAATGAAAGAAGAATTAAAATAACTGTAATTATTACAGAGTATACCAATAAAGGAGTTCGGTATTGTTACCCAGGAAGAAGTGAAACATGTCGCCTCATAGACGGACACCGTCACAAGATTGACGCGGCATTATTCTCATTGTCACCTCTTACAAGAATGGGGTGGATCGCCTCATAGACGGACACCGTCACGACGCGGCAAACTCCCCATTGTCACCTCTTACAAGAGTGGGTTGGATCGCCTCATAGACGGACACCGTCACAAGATTGACGCGGTATTCTCCCCATTGTCACCTCTTACAAGAGTGGGTTGGATCGCCTCATAGACGGACACCGTCACAAGATTTGCGTGGTAAACTCCCCATTGTCACCTCTTACTAGAGTGGGTTGGATCGCCTCATAGACGGATACCGTCACAAGATTGACGTGGTAAACTCCCCAAAGTCACCATTACATTGGTCGAGTTCCCCGCCTACTCACGGCTACCACGAGGCACGTACGAACATTCTACCACGCGCGATAATACGTCTTACTACTAATAAACACCGGAAGAGGTAGATAAGCTGTTAACACACTCGACTTTGCACAAGGTTGTGGATAGAATATTATAACCAACTGCATTGAGGAGGGTTTATTTCATAAGGTATTGTTGTTTGTACCGTTTCTTACTACCTTCTAGGGTTATACACCACACAAAGTACTGTTCCTTCTCCTCTTAGCACCGTGTCTTACTACCCGTCCAGGCAATCCACACTTAATTAAAATTGATGTAGGTATGCAGATAACGACTTGAAAGATATATGGGTGATGCACTGCACTGCGCTGTATCCTTAACAGATCAGAGATATCAACCAGCTTGGTTCGTTCGCCGTCTTATTTAACATCTCAGTGAGTCCTGATATCAACACATTGGTGGAATTATGCCATTGGCCTTATACTTTACCACCATTAACATGTGTTTATTAAATATTTATTTTGTTTCTACGTATGTTAACTTTGGACCGGGAGAGATGCATAATTTCTCGTTCGGTCGTCTGTCGCAGTCGCAATGAGATGATGTGATCAAGGCCGTAGTCAAGGGGGTTGGGGGTTCACCCCCCCCCCCCTTCCGAAATTTTATGAAAAAAATTATCTTTATTTATGGTTCAAAAAATATCAAAAATTAAGGTACAAGTACAAAAAAAAGAGGGCTGTGTTACCATAGAAAGCAATTTAGATCGCTTCTATAGCTGTTTATCATTTAGACTTTTTTTTCTTAGTCTTCGGCGATTGGGGGATGTTCCCCCCCCCCTCC
>CABFVX010000329.1:161077-264633 GCA_902151425.1 Timema shepardi
GATTGGGGGATGTTCCCCCCCCCCTCCTCCCCCCCCCCCCTTGAAAATATTGGCTGGCTATGACCTTGGATGTGATGATAGTGATTATGAAGGAACGCATCCAGGAGTGATCTTAAACCTTACTTAAGCCTAATTAACCATACCATGGTGACCGTTAAGGTAATTCCCATATCGGGAAAAATACTCACGATAGTCTACCAGCCGGGAATCTAGCCCGGGGCCCTTAGGTTCGTAGTCAGGAGCACTGACCACTATACCATGGGTTACTAATTAATTAATATGTTCGATGAAGATAGCTGGTGGGTAAGAACAAACAGAGTTGGTTTTTGAACTATATTTACGCTTACAAAGTTGCATCTTCAATTTCCGTTTGTATAGTATTACATACAGGGCCGCACCGGGAAATTTTACTAGAAAATAGGGTGGGGGTAAGGGGGGAGGGGTAGGCAGACAATCAAGGTTGTGTCCAGAAATAAATTTCAGAGTAAATGGAGGTCTAGGGGCACAGCTCCATAAACAATGGAGGCAAAGACAATTTAGGTTTATTAAATGCCTCTAAATGCCATTTCAATTATTTTTATGATATATGGGGGCAGCGATTTCAATAATGTAAGTGACCTTAGTTTAAATACAATGTATTAAAGCATTTATTTACTTTCTCTCAACACCTCCGAGAGAAAGTATTGTGATCGTAAAAAAAAAATACGAGCTTGAGATTTTGATAAATGTCGATGTTTCATGACCCTCAAAAGCTAAAAAAGTTGTTTTCGCAATACCATCTGTGTCTGTCTGTCTGTACCTCGAAATGGACCAGAAACTATTTTAACAATTGGGCCAAAACTTGGCTTGGTACCTGGGGTTTTAATAAGGTCTCCCCGATGGGTTTTTGGAATTAGAAATATAACCCTAAACTTGAGGGTAGTTTACTGAAGGGCAAAAGGAGAGAAAAAAAATCTATTTTCTCGAAACTCACTTTAACGATTTTGATTAAATTTTATATCTAGACACTGTTTGTTTGTTTGTTAAGGTGGAAACTCTCATTTTCTTATGAAAATGACTTGTATGGTACTTTACATAGGGGACATTTTTCAATTTTCATCATTTCTCCGCAATTATTTGAAATACGAAATATATTTTTTATAAAACCAATCATTTCTGAGCTATGATCAAATGTATATACGTTTTAATTCAGGTAATTGAAAATGAATTTGATTCTTATGCTCTTTGCTGGACAAAGATATTTTTATTTTCTTATTGTATCTGTTAAAATGTTCATAGTTCCTTATGCCGTAGAGCAATTAAGTAACAGTGCGTATTATTTCATTTATGATCTTTGGCGCAGTTTTTTCTACAACAATGTATTGATTGACCTATTATTTCAGTTCACAAATCTTACACGTTTTTAATAAATGTCTATTTTAAGATAAAAGAGAAAGAAAGTCTGTCAGGTGCACAGTACCATTTATATATATATTTACGTTTTCCAATCTATAGCTTTTGGGATACTTTTAACGTGTGTAATGGTAGAATTACCATAGTATTTTCCCCACGAACCGGGAAACTCTTAGTGTTTCACCCGAAGAGAAGAATGAGTGGTATAAACACAGATTTTTGTAGTTAGAAAATTAAAAAAGTTTGCCCTCTAACCCAAAAGGGAATCCAAGGATCCTTTCCAGGAAAATGTTGCAAGAAAAGTTGATCCACCTAAAAGCTATTCGGAGAGGTCTTTACATTGAATTTTTTTTAAAAATAACTAGATGATTCTAGAAGCTTTCCGGAGTAATCCTTGTTCAGAAATTTTAAAAAAAATCCTCTAGAAGCTATATGACATAGTGGTCCTTTGCTAGCAAATTTTTGAAAATTACTTTGAGGTCTACTGTCCTATTTGCACCCCTCACACCTTTTCCTGGGTGTGCCACTGATTATTATTATTATTATATGTCCAGAAACATCAACGTTTCAAGGATGTTTCTCTTGTTCTTTTAGGATTGCACGCGTGCATGCAGCGGCGCGGATCCGGTGTGTATGTATGGATCTTTACGCTGCAAGGCACGTAAAAAGCACTAGAACGAAGAGTTCCGAGGGGCTTGGTTGAGTTCAAGTATNTCATACTCCCTTTCTCTTTGGCAGACCATCTCTCAAGAAAAGTCAAGTGAGTGTTCAGTGCTGTGTTATTAAAAGAATGCGGTTAAGTGAGGTACGGTATACCTTGATCTTCTTACGAAAGGACATTCGGAGCATCTTTTTTTTTAGATCAACATTTATAATATTTTACTATATTATTAGTGTTATTTTATATCAAAAATGTCAGTAGCAGATAACATGACTTGATATATAAATATGTGAGAGGAAATCTAGTATTTTTTTCTCGCTGTCATATATGTTTATTCTCAAGAAAATTGGGGTTTAGCTTTTGTGTTGGCCAGCCTGGCAGCGTCTCGCTTGGAGTCTAGTTCCCACACTCATCTCGAGAGTCATTATAGTATACTGCTTCCCAAACTGTGTTACGCGTTCCAAAAAGATACAAACATTTTGTTTGATAATAGCAAGTTTAATACACAAATTAACCCAGAGTTTGGCGTGATGACATGGAAGTTTATATGCTTACAGTTACTCCAAACCGGCCTCGGTGGCTGCATGGTTTAAGGCTTCACTCTCGCAATAGACTAGTCTACAAGTGACAGGAAGATCGCGTGTTCCGAATCCCGGTCGGGTGTACTGAGGTTTTTCTCCTAGACGGGTTACCACTCTTCATTTATGAAAATGCGGGTACACTTACTCTCAATTCAACCTTTATAATCCCTACATCATTAGCGTAATTAATAAACATGCGTATAACCTGAACATGTAGTAAGACGCGGGCGCTTAAAACAAAAGTAATTCACAAATTGTTACTAAACATTTATTTTTAAAAGCTTTGGTATGAAAACAATAATACAGCTATTTAAAACAACTAAAACCAAACAAAATTAAATACATTATCATGAATTGAATGCAATTAACATTTTTATTTTAATCAGCCTCTATTAATTATGAATCCAACATTTATTTAGGCAACAAAATGTAATTAAATATGTAAATAGTTTGTAGACCTTTGTTTTAATTGAATATTGAAATCATAATAATGAAAAATCTTTTAAAAACATACAGCCGGTGCAAATATCAATATAATATTTAATTTTCTTTAGGTATTTAACTTGCACTTTTCGAACCGACTGATAAGATCAGCACACGGCTCGTAAATTTACTTAAATCTAGAACAGACACAAGATCCAGCCCCCTGGCATTAATTTTTTCCTATAAAAGGTGAAATCCCACATTTAATCAATTGTTAATTTTTCGGCTAAGCTAGGGAACTGGGACACTTAACTCAATAGACAGACAAGCTACCGACTGAGCTAAGGTGTCGGACACTTTATAGTCAATTACAAACAATATAGAAGAGTTTTAAAAAAAGTCCATAAATTAACGTTATTTTTGTTTTGTTTTAAGTTACTTGTTTGAAGGTCTGGTTATGTCAAGCAAATATGTCATAAAAAAACACGTATATGATTACTTTGTACAAACAAAAATAGTAAAGTAATTCTTAAAGAGCTCGTCTAACTCTACGGATAGCTTCTAACTTAAGTAGGTGATAGAGCTCGAACCGGACGTCACATTGTGGTGCAATTTTACGTATTATACTTTATAAAACAGTGGAATTGAGACCGATGAAAGTTTTATCATGTTTTAAGAAATACAAAAACATCGAAAAATAGTTATTTTAAAATGAAATAACTATTAAACTAATCCAGATTTCACTGTTGCCAAATTAAGACTGCAATAAACCGAACTTTTATACGTTTTACAGTGTGAATGTAATCTTGTGTCTAACATCCCGGTTAAATGGCTGTGGTGTGTGCTCTTAAGAGCTCACCCCATTGCCGAATAGTCGAGATATTAGAAACTATGTCACTTTCGATCCAGATAGCTCATCCAAGTGCGGTTTTCTGTGAATTTACACGTTCACCTAATATCAAGTGCAGATATGATGTCACGTGATGTGCACTGAACCAATCACAGGATATGAGATCGATCCGCGTTTTCTGCTCGGCGCGGCTTGAAATAATTTCAGCATTCTTCCGTTTGTCGCGATAAAATATGCTTGAGAAAACCAATCAAATTTAAAAAACTAACCAGCTTAATGAGTGCACGTGCACCTAAAAAGAGAGTAAGATACAAGTAGAAAGCTATATACTGTTGTGAGATGATTTGAACTAACTCGTCAAATGAAAAACGCGTGTGTTATTCTTGTTCTCTTTTGATTTGTTTCACTAGACAACACGATAACTTGAAAACCCCCATCTTGAAATGCATCTTAAAGAGCTATTTATCCATTATAAAATAGAATATGTTGATAATCAACCGTTTATAGTATCATGGATCAACATACATTCCTGTGTGAATTTCTGCAGATTCTGTTTTATTCACTTGACAACAGCGAAAACGAAATAACTGAAATAGGTTTTTATTTTAAAATTAGGCTACTTTTTGGTTTTGTTGTATTTTTTAAAATGTGGTAATATGGTTTTATTAGTCTCCATCCCTTTGTTTTATAAAGTAGAATACAAGGTACAGCAGCCCCATGGCTTATTTGGTTCTGACTGACAACTCACAGCCGACTTCTGACAGTCAACATTTAGGTATAATACCTAAATTTTGACTGTCAGAATTGACAGCTGCGAAACACATGTTTTTGCAGATCATATGGTTCGGTGTAGAGATACATAATCTGGTCTGGTAACTTTTCAAAGCTTTTAGCTGACAGCTGTGAGCTGTCAATCAGCACCAAAGAAGTCATGGAGCTACTGTACCACACCACGATGCCATGTCTAGTTCGAGTTGTGTCACCTTATATAAGTGCAGGGGTATAGAGTTGTAATTCTGGAGTGTCTAAAGTTAATATTTCAAGTACTTTAGTTTAAAAAAAAAAGAGTAACGCCCGCGCAAAAAGTATTTTATCTACGTTTTATTTACGTTCAATAGTATTTTTTAAGAAATATGATTGATTTCATGAGCATGGTAAATATGTAAATAACCCAAAAACTATTGTTTTGTTGCTAAATACCTTGTCCGTTTTTATTCTCTCTCGAAAATGTCCTATATTTTGCAACTTGCAGTGTTAGGTCACAGACAACAACTCTCGCCTTCATTTTGGTGAAAACAATATTACGGAATATTCAAGCAATTCATAAATAAATTGGGATTTCTAAATGTCTTCAACGCTTCTCAGTCCTCTATTTAACAATTATATTTACAGACGATAGCCAGTCCCTTGAACCAAATTAAAAGGACGGCTGTGTTCTGAGTTTTCTTTGTAATGTGCGGTCATAGTAAACTCATTTGTATGGCAGTATTTAGGGTAATTAGGGACGGGGGTGGGGGAGGTCACTACATGAAGCTTTCTAGCTAATAGCCGACTGGTTGACTCAAAGAGCTCATATCTGCCCTCTAGTAAATTCGAGTTTAAAGTGAGTAGTTTGGAAAATGCTCACTTGATTGCTCCTGTACTCAATGGGGACCTCACCTAGCGATCCCAACGTTGAAAGAGTAAAGCCTCGAAAAGGAGCGCAACACGGTTAACCTAGCGGTTGTGTATCTGTTGTTTCTTTGTCTATGTCCTAGGTTCAATAAATTGGGCATGGCAACCTTAGATAGATGTGACTCTCAGTTTTTGTGTCTACAAGCATACCATATTGGGCTGGATACTATAGCTCACCGGGGGGGTTTTGTCTGGCTTGTGGCTACTTTACTGGTAGTTCTGAGTACAAGAAGAAGATAACTCCTTGATGGACGATGTAAACATATTCATGAGAATAGAGGAGTGAAGGGGAGGTGTCCTATCTTGACAACCACGTGATTACTTCTTCATTCAACTGGGATTATGTGTTGACAGCAAAGATGGTGGAAGTAATAGGAGGTAAGTTTAGACTCATGTAGACACACATACACACACCAATTAATGTAAATGAAGGACATCAGTCTTGAAAATAAGATATAAATACCAGCCTACTTGCTAAGCATCGGTTTTAAGGTGGAAATGTAGGGGACGCGAAAAAAGTTATGTATTTCTGCAGTTTTTGTAGCAAAACTTTTTTTTGACAAAATTTAAAAAAATATATTGCTTCCATACAAACATAAGAGTTTAATTTTCTTCACATGGTGATATCAGCAGTTCTTGAATATCTGTCATGATCATAGCAACATTGGATTGACAATATATATATATATATATATATATATATATATATATATATAAACTACAAAAACATTGTTATAGATTTTATGAATTTTATAAAATTCCAATTAGTTACTAGCCCAGCTAGGGATTGAACAGGAGTACATTAATACTTTGGAGGGAGTTTGAGCCGCCAAAACACCCCTTAACACCATCCTCGGTACGGTCCTGAAGAAGTAAATGAAAAAAAAAAATTGCAAAATTTATTACCACGTATCCTATCCTTCAATAAAACCTCTATTGTACTGTTAATAAATAAACATATGTACAAATACATTAACGATATGCATAATGTGAACACCCCGCACCCCACCTCACATACACAAACACACACACACTCCATCTCTCCAAACATTTATTTCTTCCCTGTTCCCGTTTCTGAATTTGTTTTTAACACCCTAGTAACGAAATAACCTCTCAGACATAAACTTGTAATTAAAATAGAACAGTTTCCACGAAGCCGAACCCTCTTCGAGGAGTGTGTCGGTAATGTCAATCTAAACACACACATACACACACGTCGGTCGGTAAAACAGAGTGCAGTAGTAAGTATCAACTGAGACACAGAAGTCGTAAAACAGACGTCACCCTACAACATAAACCCTTCCACACCACTCCAGTTTATGAACCAATTCAATTGAGTAGCTCCTCTTTTTCAAACCTCTGCTTCTAACAGGCTCTTAAAATCCTCAGTTGCATTTATGTCTAGTTTTTTTTAACGTAACCAGTGTTGCCAACCAGGACACTTTTTGCCCAAACGTGAAATATTTTGCACGTGCCTCAACTGCCCAATTTAGTTAATTATAACTTGCGTTGATTACAATTTTGTTTTGGATTATTAATTTTTGGAGAGTTCAGAATATGTAATAGTATAGATAATATAAGTTAATTCATGATCATGACAGATTAATTCTAACAATCATTCTACGAATATTAGTATTTTATTAAACATTTTATACAAACAAATCAACCCAAATTTATTTAAAGATTTAAATAATTTAAATAATTTGAACTAGCACTTCAATTTCATATTTACGTATTCTATATTTAATTAATATAATTATATAACCCATTATTAGACTAAACAAATGTGATACCAATCATATTGAAGCTATAAATATACCTTTTAATTTACATAAAAGTGAATATGATTCTTATATATTTTCATTCTACACAAATTAAAATACACTTTAATCATATTAAAAACGTATTACCTCAGCGTGAAGATCTATTTTTCCAGTCGGTGACCATTAAATCTACCTACAGTAATTTAGAATTGGCTTGGAACAAAGTTAAGAAATGTTATTAGCTAAAAGAGACTATTTTATATTACATTAGCTACAAAAGACAATGGTATATTTTGTTTGATATATAGTTCCAAAACAAGTTGCTATTTTACAAAAGTAAATGTTTAATCACCGATGACCTCGGTTTGTAGTTTTTTTATATCTAAGTTGTGAACGATACTTTTGTATAGGAATGAATCCAAGTGTGACTATTCCTCCATTAATGACGGCCTGATTAGCTAATATTTCGATCGCTCCGTTCAACACGACACAAATAATGACGACCAGACTATAGTTAGTATTTTTTATTACTTTGTTTAACAAAACCAAGATCATGGCAACCCGATAATAGCTAGTATTTCGATCACCCCATTCAACAAGACCCAAATTATTACTATTATTACTATTATTATTATTATTATTATTATTAGCACCGCATCTTACTACCCATTCGGGTTATACGCTCTTACGCTAATGTGTAATGCTAGGATGAGTGTGATATGAAATGGAGGACCTACAGTTTAACGTGGAATCCGAACCACGGTGGAGGCTTGGCATTCCCCACATTCACAAGTTGTGATTAATACACGTCTTGTCAGAGGTGAAGGAAGGGTTTGGCAATCAGATAAACTGGTGCAACAAGACCTAAATCATAAAGACCTGACTATAGCTAGTATTTCGAGCACTCCTATCAACAAGTTCTAAATTATGACGATCCGACTATAACTAGTATTTAGATCGCTCCGTTCAACAAGACACCATTCAAAGTGGTCCGGAGGACCCCCCGCCCTCCTCTCCTGTAATAATTCTCGAGCTGTCTGCTCTGCCTCTCGACGAAGAGACTGTACCATGAAGCTCTATAATCACAAGCGACCGGAACAACAAAGCAGCTAGTCTTTGTGATCAGGTTTATTGTTGCCTGATATATCGATAGTCCAGGAGAGGCTACTTCTCTGGAGTCCATCTGGAACGCATTCAAGATAAATTCAAACTTATAAATAAAGAAAGAAAAAAATATTTTGCGGATTTTTGGATTATATCTTCAATTTCTTGAAAAAATATATGGAAAGAGAGAAACAGTACAGGTATGGATAATCTTTCTATTTCATTTAATATAATATATTCAAGAAGGAGACGGTGTAGATTTCGATAATCAGGGTCGCAACTATTTTCTCGATAAAAAATTTACTATGTTTTTTCGAGTTTTAAAGATGGAATTAACGTTATGCAGAAAATTTAAAAAGTAATATCGATATAGAAATTAAATTTCACTTTTCATCAAATTGACTTGTGTGAAGTCATCTCATTGGTGTTTAATATTGAATGGCTTAGCCTTGACGGAGAAATGTATGCAGTTGCTACGCTATACCAATCTTTAAATAATAAAAAAAAGGGGGTGGCCATGTGTGTGTGTGTGTGTGTTTGTGTGTGTGTGTATAAAGGACCATTACAAGATATGTATTCGAATCAGCCTGCTTATTTCATCCACACAAAGGCCTACTATTTAAAGCTTGCAGTCAAATATCAAAAATTCACAAATTTCCCATTGTATTTTTAGAGGTTGTTTTTGGTAAAATTCCTCGTATTTTCAAAAAAATTTAATACACCAGAAAATGCATTGTTTTCCCGATCCTCCCGGACTTCCAGATGTGTATCAGCCCTAATTATCCTTAATATTGAAATTATTATTATTATCATTAGCACCGCGTCTTACTACCCGTTCGGGTTATACGCACTCACGCTAATGTGTAATGATAGGATGATTGTGAGATGAAATGGAGGACCTACAGTTTAACTTGGGATCCGAACCACGGTGGAGACCTGGCATTCCTCACATTCACAAGTTGTGATTAATACACGATTGTGTATACATACAGTAGCCCCGTGGCTTCTTTGGTGC
This sequence comes from Timema shepardi, assembly GCA_902151425.1. Lineage (NCBI taxonomy): Eukaryota > Metazoa > Arthropoda > Insecta > Phasmatodea > Timematidae > Timema > Timema shepardi. The sequence goes on from CABFVX010000329.1 coordinate 170,541, forward strand.
TGACTGACAGCTTTAAAAAGCTACCAGTCCAAATTACGTATCCCTACGCTGAACCGGATGATCTGAAAAAACATGTGTTTAACAGCTGTCACTTCTGACGGTCAAAATTTAGGTATATACCTACATTTTGACTGTCAGAAGTCAGCTGTAAGCTGTCAGTCAGCACCAAAGAAACCATGGAGCTACTGTACATATACATAATTATGAAGAGTGAAACAATGTAAATTTGAATCTTCTTTATTTATAATTTTGAGCTTATCTTGAATGCACTTCAGATAAACTCCAGAAGTAGTCCACGCCTGAACTATTTTCCTTTTTATCACCACGTCTTACTACCCATTCGCGTTATCCGCATATCACCCAAATGTGCTAAAGATGAGGAAAGTCAAATTTAAATTAATTGTACCCGCATTTGCATGGAGCGACAGTTTAAAACCATTTATGGAAAAAAACCTCTCAATTCGTCCATCTGGGATTCAAACCCCGATCTCCCTGTCATCGGCAGGACGGTCTATTGTGAGTGTGATGGCTTATATCAGCCTGGACTATTGATCTACCCCAGCGGTTCTCAACCTTTTTATCGCTTGCGTACCCCTTGGCAGCCCATTTACATAAATTATACCCTTAATATTACCAAAGTGTTTAATTACTATAGTAGTAGCTATTTCCGATTTATTTGTTGCAACTGAAAATAAATGGGCTAGTAATGGGGTTAAAAAAGTAATTTAATAATAATAATAATGCGATTAAAGATTGTATATATTTTTACATTCAAAAAGTAAAAGTTACAATAAAAACTAAAATATTTAATTTATTTATTAATAATCATAAAAAACTATTTTATGTTTGAAATTGAATTAATTTTCTCAAGGTCAAATATAGAAGAAAACCCACACCACCCCTTGCCATATCGTTGAATTAATTTCATAACTTTTGGCTGATCTTTTTTTCTTACAATGTTGGTATTCCGCCATTATTCAAATATTTTAGCGTACCCCCAAATGTCCTTGCACGTATCCTTGGAAATCTCTGCTCTATTCGATAGCAATACACCCGATATTAATAATTGTGTACTGTATATAATTAAAAAGGCTAATCACACGAGACACGCGTAATAAATACCAAGTTCTGGATTGTTGGAGAAGAGAAGGTTGGGGTTCGAGTCCCAGCAGGGAAACCTAATTTATTTTCTCCAAACCGTTTTTGACTCTGCCTCCGCGAAAAATACAGATGTAGGCCTATTTACTTAGCATTTTACCTTCCTCATCCCTACCTCATTAACGTAATGAAACCCGCCTCGGTGGCGTAGTTGGCTAACGCGCTAGTCGTGTTGAGCTCTACTGCTGAGGACGGGGAGATCAAGGTTCGAATCTCGGTCAGATGAACTGGGGGTGGTTTTTCCTAAATGGTTTTAAATTCTCCCTCCACGCAAATGCGGGTTCACTTCCTCTAATTATACCTTCCCAATTCCTAATATATTAGCGTAATTAGTACTTAAAGCGTATAACCCGAATGGGTAGTAAGACGCGGTGCTAAATAATAATAATATTAATAATAATAACGTAATGAACGCATATAGCCTGCACGGCAGAAATACGCGGAAGAAAATATTTAAAAAATAAAAACATATGAATCAACCTTCGTAAGTATCTATGCCATGACATCGTGGAGATTATGAATCAACCTTCGTGAGTCTTTACGCCACGACATCGTGTAAATTATGAATCAACCTTCGTGAGTCTCTACGCCACGACACCGTGGAAATTATCTCTTAAGCTCGAAAACCAAACTGTGTGTGGCTTCCAGCTCATTTCATCATGTCAACGAACTGGCGATGTAAAAGAAACAGTTGGCTTGGCTTACAGATATGAAAGTTCTTTGGGTCAACATTTGTTTATTAATCATATTGCAGAGGGTGTGGGGTGGGGAATGGAGCACGTGTTTGTTTTGGTGCATTTTTTCTGGTGCATTTCTAGGATAGGATACAATATGTGTAACTGGTCAGTAAGTAATTAAATACTTTTTTGCACGTCATATTACCAGATCGGGCTATACGCTAATGGGGAAGGTTAAATTTAAAAGATTAGTGTATCCACATTTGCGTGGAGGATGAGGGGGAAATTATTTAGGTAAAATAATTCTCGGTACAACCGACCGGGATTCGTACCCCAATCTCTCCATCACTGTCAGTTCAGTCTATTGCGAGAGTGACGCTTTAGGCCATTCGGCCACCGGAAGTGGGGGCTACTTTTAGATCTCTTCTTTTCTAGTGAGTAAAACGTACCCGAGATCTAAGTGACATTTTATTTTCCCTTGGATACCAAAAATGTAATAACGTTTTCCTGATTTAATCTCAAATAAGTAATCAAAATATAGCAGCCTTCAAAGAAACTAGTGGTGGGGTGTCCACATTTGCGTGGAAAGATAGAGTGAGAAACTATTTTGAAAAAACCTTCAGTACATTCGACTGAGAATCTAACCTAGATCTCCCCATCGTCAGCAGTCTAGTCTGTTGTGACCCACCTTTGTGTCGTAGTTAGCTAACGTGCTAGTTTCGTGTTAAGCTAGACTGCCGAGGACGGAGAGATCGAATTTCGAATCTCGCTCGGGTGAACTGGGGCTGTTTTTTACTAAATGGTTTTCCACTCACCCCCCTCCTCGCAAATGCGGGTTTACTTCTTCTATATTCAACCTCACCCATTACTAGCCCATTAGCATAATTAGTACTTAAGCGTATAGTCCGAACGGGTAGTAAGACACGGTGCTAAGTATAATAATTATAGTCAACTGCGAAGAAACGCGTTAGACCACGTGGTCACCGAAGCGGGTAGTATAAAATTGAATATAAAATATTAGCTATATCTAGGTGTATGCGAACAAAAGATAAATTGAATACCACTGTTGTAATTTGTTAATAAATGTATCTTTTAAATGATTTGTTTGGTAGGAAGTCCATTGATTACTAAGTTTAATTTTGAATAAATATTCGTAATAAAATGCACAACATCTGATAAATAGAGTGACACTTATAAGTAAGAATAAAAACGACACAAGATCGTTTAGAAATGTCCGAGTAATCATTATTGGTTTACCATGCGTACAGATTTATCTTCATTCTTTAGGGGGGAGGGGGGTTGTAAAGAAAATAACAAATGTTCTTGCTCTGGAACTCGCTCATCCTGTTTATTAATTTCATTTTTAACATTAAAAAAAAGTAAATCCTTAATATTGTACTTACATGTGTCATCATTTATAAGGCACGCCGACAGTCTGCCTGAATTATTTAAAGATTTACCAACTCAGCTCGGCTTATATGCATACATCAATTACGCTAAGGGTGGAGGAAGGTAATGTTTTAGAGGATAAGTACCCACATTTTCGCAAAGGGAGAATGTAAAAACATTTAGGGTAGGCCAGCCTCATTAAAACCGATCGGAATTCAAACCCCAATATCCCTGGCATCGGGAATCCAGTACAGCACAAGCTTGACGCGTTTGATCATGCGACCACCGATGCGGGTAGATAAACTTTGACTGATAACATTAAAAAAAATTGTTAATTTGAAACGTTTGTATAGATATTTATTTGATACGTTTTAATACAAAGATTATAAAATGGTTTGATTATAAAAGTAAATAGTGAAAATGATATATAGGAAATAAACTCACATTAGCGTGGAGAGGTTATTTGAAAAACTACTACTAACTTAAATATCTATGATGGCCAAACCCTTCCTTCCCCTCTAACAAGACGTGTATTAATCACAACTTGTGAATGTATGGAATGCCCGGCCTCCACCATGGTTCGGATCCCACGTCAAACTGTAGGTCATCCATTTCACCTCATAATCACCTTACAATTACACATTATCGTAAGTGCGTGTAACCCAAACGGGAGTATCTGGCAGGCCGGTCTATTCCGACGCATTAGACCACGTGAACACAGGTGTTAGTTTTAATGTACACCAAATAAATATTTTAAACACATAATCATTTTGAGATAGTAATACATTTTTACCAGCCTTCGTAAAGATACTGTAGCTCTTTTTACTTTCTCGCTATCTTACAGGTAGAGAAAGTATTGTGATGGTAAAAAAAAAATCCAACTCAAGATTTTGATGATCCTCGACGTTTCGTAACCCCCCGGATCCGAAAAAGTTGTTTTTGAATTTCAGTCTGTCAGTCTGTACCTCAGACTACAGCCTAAACTATTTTACCGATCGGGCTAAAACTTGGTATCTAGGGTTTTCATAGGGTTGCCCTGAGGGTTTTTTGAATTAGATATCTAACCTTAAAATTAAGGGTAGTTTACTGAAGGGAAAAAAGAGAACAAGTCGATTTTATCAAAATAGGCTTTAACAATTTTGATTAAAATTCTTATCCAGGTGTTGATTAAGAATATAAATAAAATGACTATTTTTATTTTCCCGTGAAAATGACTTTTAGGGTACTTTAGAAAAGCTGAAATTTCCGTATCTCTACAAATAGTTGAGATACTAAATAATTTAACATTGCAAAACTGTAGTACTATTAAAAATTAAAAACTTTTATGTGAAATATATTTTTATAAAACCAACAGTTGCTGAGACATTGGCAAATCTATTAATACAATTTTGTGAGCTTTAGTTGTAAAGAGATACTAGTTAAGTTTTAACGCAATAATTATCCAATGCCATAGAGTAATTAAATATAAGTAAGTCTCTCAAAAAGTTGATGTTAGTTTTCCTTAAGCCTCTTAGGAGAAATGTTTGTACAACAATGATCTATCTCCTTCGTTTTGGATTCAATAGTCAATATTTACAATTTTTATTGGTCAACATTTATAAATGAGGAATTTAATAGCAATGCGATGGCATGAAGATTTGTAACGCTTAATGAAATGTCGACAATCTTAACCGGAAGTTGAAATTTTAGTACGAAGTGTTGACTCTAGTGGACCCAATATAGATCTTTTTTATTGGTCCAAACATACAAATGAGAACACCAATTCATCAAAAATAAAATTATAAAATTTAAAACCGGGCCTCAAAAAATATTTTACATAAATATAGTACAATTTATACTTGGGTTTGCTAGTGTATATTATTTCGTTTTACATATATTACGAATTTTGAGTAAATATTTCCATTTTTAAACAATAAAGCGAGAAAGTCCGTGCAGAATTTCGTACTATTTATTTTCTTTGCGTATGCCACCAGGATTTGTCGGCTGGTTCTCTACTAACAATGGCGGATTTGTAACCGTCTTCTGAGGATGTAACACCATGGAGGTGTGGTTACTTCACCCTGATGAGATGATGATGATGATTATTGGGTGCCAGTTAAAAGTCTTAAACCTAACTTAAGCCAAATTAACCAGACCATGGTAACAGTAAGAACACTTTCCCTTCAGTAAACATACCTATGCTATCACCGGGAATCGAAGCCGGGACCTTTAGATTAATAGCCAGGAATGCTGACCCACTAGACCAAGAAGCCGGCCACTGACGCCTTCTTGATCTAACGACTAAAACTCGAGCTAGCGATCTAATGCCACTCTTTACCTTAAGACGTTAGAAACCTCTTCACCATAAGTCTTGTCGAGTTTAATATTACTCAAATTCCTTCCGAGCAATGCCCTATTTAGTCGGGGACCAACATAAGAGGGCCTACCCCTTCCCTCCGCCCTCTATTATACTAGACAGTTCGGATTATGAGTCTTTTATTGAGGGAGAGGGATTGTTGTAAAGTGTGCTTCATTTATAACGTAAACAGAATACTTTTAATGTCCTCCGTGTTTATTTTTCATCTCCGTGGTCATTACCTCTTACAGCAGTGACGTAATCTGGTAAGCATTAAAACCATCCATGTATAGAATGACCTCTACAAAGATTTTAAACCAAATTACTTTCCCTTTTGAAAATGAACGCTGTGTATGTACCGCGACAAACTGGTTGATAAACAACTCTCTCTAATCGACCGGGAGTAGCGAGGCTATGTGTAAACTTGACCATTCTGCATTTCGTCTGTCCAGATGTTTGCTCCATCATAACTGTCGAATTCGTGGACCGATTTTAATGAAATTTGGCATGGGTATTCTCAAAACATAGTCTGAGAAATAAGGGTACATAATTTTTCGATCTAGTTATCCATTTCAATATGGCGGCCGCTCAAATGGTTGTTCGTTTAATGGCTCAAATCAAGTGATTTAAATAAAAAAAATTAAGCAATCTATCGAGTAACTAGGGTGTTTTTTTAAAGGTCAACATGTATTGTTAAACTGACGTTTTAAAACAAGCGAGCAACGGGTATTCTCTGTGAATGTAGTATTAACTTGTTTTCTGTTTAACTTGACCACCAAGGAAAAATATAAACTTGAAAACCCAAGAGAAATCATGGGATGTATCTCAACTTGAAATTCAAAGAGAAATCATGGGATATATCTCAACTTGAAATCCAAAGAGAAAGCATGGGATATATCTCAAATTGAAATCCAAAGAGAAAGCATGGGATTATCTCAAATTGAAATCCAAAGAGAAATCTTTAGATTGTCGTAAGGATAAGAGTAGCACATAATTATTAACATGATGTATTACTAATATTAATGTAACAATGTATGTTTTCATATTATTGTTCTGTATCGTGAACCAAATTAACGCATAACAAGAAATACACACTAGCTTTCCATTTAACAAGTTATTTCAAATCAGTTCACAATAAAAATAAGCACAGCTGTACGCTTGTATCTAACTTTGTAGCATATGCGCACTGATTGAGTCTGTTGGTTTTTAAATGTGATTTATTGGTTTTCCCGCGCATATTTTATGTGGCAGAGGGGACAACGCTGACATGGTTTCTACTAGCGCCGTTTGTGTTCATTTCTTGTGATTTCTCGCACCAACGCGGATACATTTTTCTAAATTATACCCTAACCATACCTCATTAGCGTAGATATGCGTGTAATCCGGAGGGGTATTATTAATACGCGGTGCACTCAAAAATAAAAATAAACAAAAACACAAGCACGTTTTTTTAAAACCCTGACCCTGAATTGTGGTCATCTCTATATTAATCCCAATTAAATTACGATTAGACCATTTTTAGGGAAAGGAGTGAGGTGACCTCTTGATATAGAGAGAAGGGATGCCCCTTTCCATTGACCTCTCAGTCCACCAACAAAGATGTCGCAATGTGAGTCACACTAGGAGATAAAGTCGCTATTATTCTTACTAACTTATGTATTCATTTATTAATTAGAAGAACCAATAAATTAAGTCAGTCATTTATTCTGAGAACATTTAAAAATGATGTGTTCACCAATTAGGAGTGCCTTATTCATTGAGAGTAAATTAATGTGTATTGTATGTGGTATTATATATAGTTAGACAACCATAGAAAGAACCTTTTATTGAGACATAAAAACATAGATATGAAGCAACTCACCACGCTCACAATAGAATGGAGTGCCGATTAAGGGTTCAAATCTCGGTCGCATGTATATAGAGTGTTTCTGAAGTGGTTTTCTCAACTTCCTTCCAAGCGAGTAAGGGTAAACTTCCTCTGAATTAATCCTTTCTCATCCCTCCCACATTAACGTAATTGATACATATGTGCACAATACAAACATGTAGTAAGACACAGTGCTATAAAAAATACATATTTATGTTACTGATGTCAAAAATGAGAGCTGTAGGACATATCCCCTGACTCCCGCCTACGTGAAAATATAACTTTATGATATGTCAGCTAATCTATGCTCTTAGCATGGTGATTATGTATAGATGTTTAACAGTAGTCATAGCCGCATCGGTGACCGCGTGGTCTAACGCGTTACTATTATTATTAGCACCGCGTCTTACTACCCGTTCAGGCTATACGCACCTACGCTCATGTGTATTGTTAGGGGAGTTGTGAGCTGAAATTGAGGACCTACAGTTTAAAGTGGGATCCGAACCACGGTGGAGACCTAGCATTCTTCACGTTCACAAGTTGTGATTAATACACGTCTTGTCAGAGGTGAAGGAAGGGTTTGGCAATCAGATTAATCTGTGCTGGGACCAAGGATTGAACCCCGGACCCCCAGCACAGAAGTCTAACACCTTACCCCTAGACCACCAGGTCACTCCTAGCGCGTTACTCTCGCAATAGACTAGACTGCCGATGACGGGAAGATCGAGGTTTGAATCTCGGTCGAGTGTACTGAGGATGGTTTTTCCAAAATGGTTTTCAACCCTCACTCCACGCAAATGTGGGTGTACTTCCTTAATTATAAGCTTCCTAAACTCTAAAACTGTTAGCGTAATTAGTACATAAGAGTATAGCCCGAACGGTTAGTAAGACGCAGCGCTAAGAATAAGAATAAAACAGTACTTATATATTTAGAACCTTTTCCATCACCACATCTTACTACTTGTTCAAGTTATACGCAAATATGATAAATTACTCTAATGATGTAGGACCCACCTCGGTGGCGTAGTTAGCTAACGCGCTAGTCGTGTTGAGCTCAACTGCCGAAGACGGGGAGATCAAGGTTCGAATCTCGGTCGGGTGAGCTGGGGGTGATCTTTCCTAAATAGTTTTCCACTCTCCCTCCACGCAAATGCGGGTTCACTTTTTCTAAATTCAACCTTTTCTATTCCTAATCCAATAGCGTAATTAGTACTTAAGCGTATAAACCGAACAGGTAGTAAGATGCGGTGCTAAAAAATATAATGAGGTAGGGATGAATAAGGAATCATTTTAAAGGTAGTTTAGTGAAAGAAAAGTGGTCAACAATTTAGAAGAAAAAAAACCCACCTGCAGACCCGACTAAGATTTAAACCCCGATCTCCCCGTCATCAGCAGGCCAGTTTAACAGGAGAGGGACGTCTTAGACCATTCTGCCACTGACGCGGGTATCATACTAAATTGACACGTTTTGTGGAGACTTGTATAAGGATAGACAACATTGATAAAAATTCGGGTAACCAAAATTAGACCATTTTGTAAAAAAGTGGTGGTTACATGACACATTCTCTTGCGTAAGAACGTATAAATACATTAAAACAGATCATATATTTTTAGAACTGTCATATTAGTAATACTAAATGATTCGCTGACGTTATCATTTGTTTTATATTGATTTTCTTGGACTTTGTGTGTTTCATTTTAAGATAAAAAATTATAAAATAGTAGTCAAATGTTGACAAAAGAATTATATTAACTACATGTGAGAGGGTTCGCGGACCACAGTTTAAGAACCATTGCAGTCTAAACTATCCTCCTCTCAACGATATTCCTTGTATTGAACGTAACAATCTAAAAAAATTAATACTTTTTATACAAGAGTCTAATATTTATATAAACGAAACAGCTGATAAGATTGCTATCGGTAGTCATTGTTAAATGCTTTATAAACCTCTTTAATGATAAGAGAGTAATAGAATGTGCATTCTGTACCATGAAAGGTGGCAAGCATAGGTGAGCTTGATATCTTTCAGGGTAAACGAAGTGTAACTTTGGTTTTTACTCCAATTGGAATATCTTTTAGCTTTAACTCGCCGTTAACCACTTCGGTGGCCTCGTGGTCTAACACACTACTCTCTCAGTATGCTAGACTGCCGAAGGCGAGAAGATCGGAGTTCGATTTCACTCAAGTGCACAGAGGTTTTTATCGTAAATGGTTTTCCACTCTTCCTCCACGCAAATGCGGGTACACTCTTTCTACGTTTTTATTTATTATTTAGCACCACGTCTTACTACCCGTTCGAGTTATACGATTATGTACTAATTACTCTAATGAATTAGGAATTGGGAGGGTTATATTTAGAGGAAGTGAGACCGAATATGCGTGGAGGGAGAGAGGAAAACCGTTTAGTAAAAACAACCCCCGGTTCACCCGACCGATATTCGAACCTCGATCTACCCGTCCTCGGCAGTCTGGCTCTACACTAAACTAGCGCGTCAGCCAAATACGCCACCGAGGCGGGTGATCCTCTAAATTAAAAGCCGTCCTAGTCCCTAACACATTAGAGTAATTAGTACATAGGCTTACGCGTAGGCGCAGTAAAACGCGGTGCTAAAAAAACACAAAAAACTTACCAATGCGCACCTATAGTCCTATTCTCATAAGAAGAGCTTCCTTATCTGACAGAAAAGATGTTAGATCTACTTTCACTCAGTCATACGTCAAATCATGTTATCTACAGCTGTCCCTATTGATAGATATTATCAAAACCGATAAAAACGCACTTTTTTTTATAATATTTGAGATTCGCCTCGGTGGCGTAGTTGACTAACGCACTTGTGTTGAGCTCGACTGCTGAGGACGGGGAGATCGAGGTTCGAATCTCGGTCGGGTGAACTGGGGATAGTTTTTCCTCGATAATTTTCCACTCTTCCTCCACGAAAATGCGGGTTCATTTCCTCTAATTTAACCTTCCCAATTCCTAATCCATTCTAGTAATTAGTACTTAAAGTGTGTAACCCGAACGGGTAGTAAGACGCGGTGCTAAATATTATTAATATTATTTTATTTGAGGCATTTTATAACCAACTATTTACATCAACACACGACTTACAAAAAATAATCATGGTGTGAGCGATGATATTAGTGCCTACATTTGCGGATAGAGGGTGTCGTGTGGTCAGCACAACGAACCCTTTGGCCGTTAATATCAATTTCACCCGCCTCGGTGGCGTAGTTGGCTAACGCGCTAGTCGTGTTGAGCTCGACTGCTGAGGACGGGGAGATCGAGGTTCGAATCTCGGTCGGGTGAACTTGGGGCGGTTTTTCCTAAATGGTTTTCCATTCTCCCTCCACACAAATGCGGGTTCTTTTCCTATAAATTCAACCTTCCCAATTCCAAATCTATTAGCGTAATAAGTACTTAAGCGTATAATCCTAACGGGTAGTAAGACACGGTGCTAAATAATAATAATAATCTATTTCTTTTAGATCGGTGCCTCTATTTATTCAAGTAGCTCCTCATTTGTCCCCACGGGGCTTAGTCTAACCCTGTCCCTCAGATCCACTGCTTCACAGAAAAAACTCCTGGAAGCATCGGGGATCGAATTGGTGACCTCTGAATCTGAAACCACAAACTCTAACCACTAGACCACAGAGTCGTTTCACGACTTTCAAACTAACTTATTTCTAGAACAGACACGATACTCTACCCCCGACTCTCGATTCATCATTGTGAAAGGGGAAACCCACATTGATTATTATCTTTAATTTCTTTAACTCCGGATATGGAGATAGGGTCACAAAAAAGCTTCGCTATGTCTGCTATTCCTTGTTGCAGTTTCTGTGATAGGTTAATTTCAGGTGTAGCAGGTTATCAGCCCCCACCCCCATAGATTTATACGAGCAAGTGAGAAAGAGCATACACATTTTGCCGGAAAACTACTTTCACACATTTTCCAGGGTTTTGTTACATGCCACAATCATCATGGTACCTCTTCCGAAGGAAGTTGTGCTACGGATTTTTATCACTCGGTAAAATACCCTTCGACCTCGGCTGGGTATGATCTCACGAACAATGGGTCTTGAGGCGAGCACTTTACCCCAAGACCACCGTGGTAGACAAACTCACATTTTACCAATAATTCTTTTTTTTAAGCAATGCCAGGAAACGAACCCAGAACCCTTATCTAGGTGGGAGGACACGTTAATAACTGAGATAAGGTGTCGGACAATAACGCAATAAAATAGTAAAATGTTATCAAAGTTGACAGAAAAAAAAAGAGTAGAATCCCAATTATCTGGCCTCCTGTTAACCGAACGACCGGTGACCCAGATTCGTATCATATAAGAGGTTTTCGTCAAATTCGGACAAAATATTTTTTAACTTTTTAGAGTTTTATGTTTGTTATGTTGTTGCTTGTAAGAAGTTCGAAGATTTATTTTTGTTGTATATTAAATTATACCGTACATAGACTTTTACCATTTGTTTTATGATGTGTTGTAAGTACATATGTGTTGTAAATATGTTATTTGCTCCTTTTTTTCTTCTATATTTTCATTTTTACGTATGGTATTCCTAACCGGGAGATACATGACATCGAGTTCGGTCGCATGTATGCATACTATTAGCCACTCTGGTGGACACAGAACGTTGTCCAGGGTACAACTGTGGAGGTTATTTACACGTGCCCTCAATGAGATGATGTGATTATACTAAATACGGAGGTGTGAACCATTGAGAGTATTAAACCTAAATTAAGACTAATTTACCAACCCCTGATAACCGTTGGCATAATTCGCCTTAAAAGATAAATACCCGACGTACCAGGCAGGACTCGAACCCACGACCCCTAGGTTCGTAACCAGGTGCACTGACCACTACACCACGGGGCCGGTGTATTAATCACAACTTGTGAATGTGAGGAATGCCAGGTCTCCACCGTGGTTCGGATTCCACGTTGAACTGTAGGTCCTCCATTTCATCTCGCAATCACCCTACCATTACACATTAGCGTAAGTGACGTATAACCCGAACGGGTAGTAAGACGTGGTGCTAATAATAATAATAATAATATCTGAGGAATGCCAGGCCTCCACCGTGGTTCGGATTCCACGTTAAACTGTAGGTCCTCCATCTAATCTCACAATCACCCTACCATTACAAATTAGCGTAAATGCGTATAACCCGAACGGGTAGTAAGACGCGGTGCTAATAATAATAATATCTGAGGAATGCCAGGCCTCCACCGTGGTTCGGATTCCACGTTAAACTGTAGGTCCTCCATCTCATCTCACAATCACCCTACCATTACAACATTAGCGTAAATGCGTATAACCCGAACGGGTAGTAAGACGCGGTGCTAATAATACTAATTATTATTATTATTATTATTTTATAAGATCAATTATACAGATTCTCGATCATACGGATTAACCTAGATCCTAATTAATCCGGATAGTCTGGGTTCTACTGTAGTAATCGTATTATCTAAAAGGTCCTTCCTATGAAAACTGTACTCTAGTAGACACCTAAAATGATCAACAACAAAATATACACAATTGAAAACCGATCGCACCGAACTTTGAAACACCTCGTAAAGAGTAGAGCCAATCCCTCCTTCACTTCCCCAGACGTCATGAACTGTTGCCATACAAAATATTTACATAATCTACGCGACTATGTACAGTGAGAGTACATTAGAGCTAAAATGATGATTTGTTTTTCCTTTGGCGTGTTCCCGGAGAGCTGAATGACCACTATTGTTGCCGCGGTGAGATCAAGGTCGCGACAAATTCGTAGGGGGTGATGGACCACACAGCTTACATACTTGGTCCCCTCTCCCCCTCTTTCCTTCCCCTTTTCCCACTGATCGATGTCTGTGACCTCTATCGTGTGGGAGAGAGGGGGAAGGGGTGAGGACTAGTTGGAAACGAAGACAAAATACATGGTGTATAATATGTGTACATTTTGGCGCGGACTATTATTTTAACGAGTGCGTGGAGTGTATGTGTGTGCGTGTGATGTTTATTATTCCATATATAGAAAGACGTGGATAAATAAGGACAGTTATAAGAGTGCAACTTAAGGACGTGACTTTTTTTTTGTATATAATTTGCACTGAGTCTACAATCTACAGTTCAGTTTTCATAGGAAGAAACTTTTAGAAAATAAATACTTTTTCTTTTTCGCTGTCAAGATTGATCAAATTATATTAAATTAGTAATATTTTAAAATTTTTGATAATATTTATGAAGACTTGTACCGTAAATCTAGTAACATTTGTCAGATATTGGTATCTTATTTTTAACGCGTCTTACCACCCATTCAGGCTATACGAAAATGCACTAAATTAGGCTAATGTGTGATGTATTTAGAAGAAATGTACCCAAATTTGCGTGAAAGAGGAGTTGAACCCCATCTATAAAAAAATACCCTCAATTCGCCCGAATGGGATTTGAACCACGGTTCCCCAATTTATTCTGATAATGACGCCTTAGATAAGTGATATTAAACCTTTTTTGTTCGCATACCCCCAGATATAATTTACCGTCTCTTCATTTCTATACCCCAAAGTTGTTGGTGCAGAATGCAAGTTGTACATATTATTTAGTTATATAATCTACATCAAAAATAAATTGTATCAAAAATAATAGGAAATATGCCTGTGTGTGTATTTATATATAAATACTCGCTTAGCTCGTTGAGGGCGGAGCTCCCTAACCCCTAGTGAGTTTTTTTTAGCAAGTGGATGTCAACTAATGTAATTCCTGAGCCCTTTTTTGACAGGTATTATCGTTTAGCCTCAAGTTACCTCCAAAGAAAGTCCCGCACCGACTTTAAAGTTGCACCGCCATCTTGATTATTTTTTTCAGGAGTTAAAAATAAAAATTTTCAACTTTTTGTAATTTTCCCGTCGGTTAAAGGCTAGAAGTTAAAAGTATGCCAAATTTCAAGTTTTTAGCTCATCTGGAAGTGGGTAAACATTAATGTCAGTGAGTGAGTCGGCCATGTGGCTTTACAGTAGTATACCCGCCTCGGTGGCGTAGTTGGCTAACGCGCTAGTCGTGTTGAGCTCAACCGCTGAGGACGGGGAGATCGAGGCACGAGTCTTGGTCGAGTGAACTGGGGGTAAGGGGGGGTACCTAAATGGTTTTCCACTCTCCCTCCACGCAAATGCGGGTTCACTTCCTATAATTCAACCTTCCCAATTCCTAATCCATTAGCGTAATTAGTACATAAATTGTATAACCCGAACGGGTAGTAAGACGCGGTGCTAAATAATAATAATAATAATAATAATAATAATACAGTAGTATATTATAATAATATACAAATGTATGTAAAGTAAATGTAAAACCCAATTCAGCGGTGGACATGAAACACAAAAACAATGAGAAAGTTCAAACACGCATGTGTCCCATTTTGACCTGGTTTCCGAGTTATAGTCATGTCATATAGTCATATAGTCATTACTCCAGTAATGTGGAACTGTTTTACGTGATAGGAAATTAAAATATATTTAGAAATGACACCTGAACACGGGGAGAGAACCCGGGACAAGGCTCAGCGCACCAATGTTCTCCCAATGGATCGCTCGGTGGTATAGCATTGGTGCTCTAAACCAAAGGTCCCGGTCTCGATTCCCGTGTCCAGGTGTCATTTTTCAATGTATTTAAGTATGACTCGGCTACTACTGATCTCCGTTGTAACTGAACAATGATTCATCACCCAAACCTCGCATTTCATATAATATACCTACTTAATTGTTAGCGTTGCTTTCTTACATAGCAGGAAATGTTCAAAATGGCAAACTTTGACTTGATTGCAAGCTTTGCAAGACAACGTATTTTTGAAAGAGTGCGGCATTATTAGCCAAGCCTACTGCTGGCTTGTATTCAGGTCGAAGGCCCCAAATGTTCGGTACACTCTGTATATATACAATATAACCTTTTTAGTTCGACATCTAATAAAATTCGAAATATCTAAAATACGAATTAACCATTTACATAAGTATCTAGGCAGCTGGTACACAATAAATCACTAGCCTCGAAATATGCAACGTATAATCATACACAAATTATATATGCAATATAAAGCACACAAAAACATAAATAAAAATACAATAAATATTCAAACAACAAATATAAAACCATGGAAAAATTAGTATAAGAAAATTGCAGACTTAAATCAGACTTGATGGGAATCGAGTCAACACATTTCCTATGTTAGGCAACCCGCTTGCCGCCAATGCATAATTTTCCGCTTTTTAATTTACTATTGTGTCAGTAGGCTAACTCCAATTTTATTTGACATTCTCGGCATTTGGGTTGGTTTAATAAAGATCGTTAATTTAGGTTTGAAATGAGTATAAACTCGAAAAAAATTAACAATGGATTGGCTTCGTATTATATAGATATTTCCTTCTAAAATTCGAATCATATGTTATTTTTTTACTATTAATTTAGACTTAAATTTTATGGGGCATCATGGTGGGTTCGAATCACCCAATTTTTTAAACTTGCCAAATCCTACTGTATTTAATTCTACGTACCCCCTAAAGATGTCTTCACGCACTTCTAGGGGTACGCGTACCTCAGGTTGAATACCATTACTGAGATTCCTCCTACGAGAGTAAGTATTGTACTCTCCGGTCTTATTAATATTATATTAAGACTCCCCTCTCCCACTTTCTTTGTCTCGGTTTGTAAATTTCTTTTAATACATCACAAAGCCTTTGTCGCTCTCGTTCCCGTTCATCTTTATTCACGGCTGTCTCTCTTCCAGCAGACGTGTCACCTCCCTCCCCGTCTTTCACTCTCTCTCTCACACACACACACACACACACACACACATCTCGCGTGTGTTCGTCATTTGTTTACGTCTTGTTTCCTGGCGTTTACAGTTTGTACACGATTCTTTCCCTTTCTCGGACGCCCAGTCGGTACGGGTTAGGATTCTAAACCAGTTTAACCCTCCCCCCCCCTTCATATTCTTAGTTTCCTCCTCTCTCCAATTGCTCGATGAATGGACGGATTGTTGTGAGTTTGGGAATTCTCATGGCGAAGTCGATTCGCTGTGGATTCGTTTCTCGTGTGATCAAAAGATCGTAAGTTTTGATTTAGTTTTTTTGTGTGCATCGTGGTTCTACTACGCATCCGGGTCCATCCGCATCTTTACACTGATGGGTGGTAGGAGATTAGGGATATGTAATTTATAGGAAATACCCGCATTCATGTGGATGGAGAGGTGGAAACCCATTTAGGGAAGACAAAACTCCCCTCAGTACACTCAGCTGGGATTAGATCCCCGATCTCCTCGTCACTGGAAAACCAGAACATATATTTTTAGTTGTTGTCTTGATCCGTGTGACCACCGATGCGGTAAATGTTAAGCTCGGTCCACATGCAACTTTTTTTTAAATATAGTTTATAATCAGTTATCCCTTCGCAGATAAAAATGTGTTAAAAAAAAGGTGCAGTTCAGGGGTGTTACCATAGTACAGTTTTCATCACTAGTCTGGTTAATTTTTGCAATTTTTCTTGCAAAAAAAAGGGGCAAACTAAACGTCTTAAAGCTAGAAAGTGTAGGGTAAATGATAAAAAGTGAGTATTTATGCAGTTTTTATAACAAAACTTTTTTATTGTCAAAATAAATCAAATATTTCTCCAGTAGGAATAGAGTTTAATTTTCTTCAAATGATGATACCTGAAATTTAACGATAACTTTTAGTCTTAATTTAAAACGTTTGTCATCTAGTGCCGCTATGCTCATAACAGATATTCAACAAGTTACGAGTATATTTTTATCACCACGTCTAAGATGCGTTAGGGGGCGGCCAGACTGAGCGCGCGAGCGACTAAAATATAAAATAGAACACATTGGTTGTAATGGGAGGTGGCCACACTGGAGCGAGCGACTGAGCGCGCGCGCTTGAAAGATAGAACTGTTTCTATTTTTCAAGCGCGCGCGCTCGACCCGGTACAGTCTAGTTTACAGGCGCTAGGCAATATTATTCTATGTTGGTTCATTGAGTGCTGGGAAACTTCTCATTTTGACATGATATTTGACTTTTTTCTATCAGTGATAGCCTTAACACATTTGCAATTAATGGCCTAATTTAATTGGTAAGACCATACATATATGTAAGCCCGATATGTTAAAATACTTCAATATTATAGTCAAAGTAGGCCTTTACAAATAATAATCACCATTAGTTTGGAGAGTATGAAAAAACCACAACAATAAATAAGTACCCGCCTCGGTGGCGTAGTTGGCTAACGCGCTTGTCGTGTTGAGCTCTACTGCTGAGGATGGGGAGATCGAGGTTAGAATCTCGGTCGGGTGAACTGGGGGTGGTTTTTCCTAAATGGTTTTCCATTCTCCTTCCACGCAAATGCGGGTTCACTTCCTCTAATTCAACCTTCCCAATTCCTAATCCATTAGAGTAATTAGTACTTAAAGCGTATAACCCGAACGGGTAGTAAGACGCGGTGCTAAATGTTAAATAAATAAGTTTTAAGAATCACCTTCAGTTCATTGAGCCTTCGAACCTTTACCTCCCAGTCAAAAGCTATGGAGTGCAAAGCACCATTCCACCACTGGTGCGGCTAATCTGATTTTAAAACACTTCAGTACATTAAAAATATTTGTTGTAAGAATTTTAGAGGAGCAGAGATGTGCCAAGTGTCTTTGACAGAGACATATTCTCTAATGAACTAGGGTCTGCTAATTACGCGCTCGCTCGCTCGCCAGTGTGGCCACCTAGTCGCTTGCGCGCTCGCTCTCTCGCTCGCTCGCACGCTTGTCAGTCTGGCCGAACCCTTAGGGTTATAAACTATGTAGGTCTACTTATTAGGGTTCGGCCAGACTGACAAGCGTGCGAGCGACTAAGCGACTGGGTAGCTAAATTAGCGAGCGAGCGCGTGATTAGCAGATAGTTCTCGATAGTTGTTGACAAGGAGGCAAAGGTTCGAATCTTGGCTCATTGAACTCAGGGTGGTTTTTGACAAGTGATTTATTGCTGTGGTTTTCTCATCCTCTCTCCACGCTAATGGTGATTCTTATTTGTAAAGGCCTACTTTGATTATAGTATTGAAGTATTGTAACATATCATATTTACATATATATATATGTATATATATAAGTTATATATCATTTTAACATTTTTATTATTATCGATAGGTTTAACACACTTGCTACTAACGGACTAATTTAATTGGTAAGATCATAAACCATACCTATATATATACATATATATATGGTTTATATATATATACATATATATATGGTTTATGATCTTACCAATTAATATAGGCCGTTAGTAACAAGTGTGCTAAACCTATCGATATTAATAAAAATGTAAAAATAAAAAGTTTTCCTAGCACTCAATGAACCAACATACAATAATATTGCCCAGCGCCTGTAAACTAGACTGTTCCGGCTCGAGCGCATGGATTCTAGGAAAAACGCGCAAGTGAAAGAAGAGCACACGGAAACTCCGCACAGAAAAAAACCCACAACCATTAATACTCACAGGAAGTGTGTATGCTTTTTTCCGTGTGGGCATTTTTCCGCGTGAGCTTTTTTCCTGTGAGTAGGCTATTTATGACCGTTGATTTTTTTATGTGCGGAATTTTCATGAGCGCTTTTTTTTTTCGGTCACCGAGCGCGCGCGCNTCAGTTATATATTTCAAACGCGCTCGCTCGCTCCAGTCTGGCCACCTTTCATTACAACCAATGTGTTCTATTTTATATTTTAGTCGCTCGTTCAGTCTGGCTGTACCCTTACGCTAATGTGTTAGAAATTAGGAAGATTGAATTCACAAAGGAGTATCCATATTTTCTTGAAGGGATAGTAGAAAAAACATCCAGGGAAAATCAGCCTCAGTCCACCAGCCCGGGACTCTAAACCAGATCTCCCTGTCATCGGCAGTCTAGTCTAGTCTAGTGAGAGTGTAATGCTCTAGCCTATTCGACCATCGAAACGGGTTCAAGGTTAGTTGAAACTGTAACTGTGATATATTATCAACACTCAGTAGCGCACTCAATGGGAAGGTAATAAGGGGGCCGCTTAGGTAAGTGAGAAATTGCCGCGCAGAATTTCAGGACTAACGCAATATTTAGTTAAACGATGCGTTATTTCAAAATATGGTTCACGACAAAATAAAGTCGAAAGATTCCAACAGAGCTTTTTCCCCTAAACAACCCTATAGGTTTTGTTTTATTAATGTAAACAAATGGTAAAAATGTGACATTAGTTCATTTTAAACGAATTTTTTAATCATATTTGTGGAGCTATGAGACTAGGCTTGATGAAAAAGGGCTTTAGATTTATACTTCCTCTAACAAATAAAGTATTTTTATAGACTCACAACAGAAAAAAATTAAGATATTTGAGAACCAGCAGCGAGCTTTTCTCTTTGCCTTGAAATAAGTTTTGTAGTCTTATTTCCACTCTTTTTTATTTACATGATAAGGGGTGTTTGTATGCGAAGAACGAACGGGAGCATAAGCTTAAACATAATATAGTAGTTCCAAAAAACGACTGAGACCATTGTATTTTAAGCCGTATAGCCTGACAGCGATTGATACTTTTTTACTGACCGAGGCGGCCTCTTTAATGAAAAAACATGCACATGTGAGATATTTAAAGCAGAGCCTATGTATGTTTGGTCAAATGAAGACCAAATGGACAAAAACATATCATAGGTACAGTTTAAACACGCTATGCTTACCCTGGCAACACTCAACGATACTACACCACTTTATTTATATGGAAGCTGTCAACAATTGCAGCTGACGAACCCACGACTTTACTAAAAAGAAAGCCTTATGGACTGTCAGATAAGGTTCTTCCTGTAGCGAGGTAACGAACGATAACGTATGATGATTCTCAGCTCTTTTGTTTACTTGGGTACTATATTTGATTAGTACAGACTGTACGGAACATTATTATTTTAATCCCCTTGTCTTGGTTGTAATTTGTAAATAGGAAGTTTTATTATAGTTAGCAGTTTATTTCTTATCTCCCAGCTCAGATATCGGCCTACATTACTAAAGTTTAACAGTTTACTGACATAAAACAGTGTACTAACTAGACTAATTACTAAAGCACAGTCGCAAGGCGTGTAACGGTGAAACCCGGACCTATCTAAGACGATTCGTCACAGGCGCAGATTCGGTTACCTTATTTGGATCGACGCTCAAATACGCGCCCGTATACAAGAAGGCGTTATCCTTGGGTTCGGATCCAGGAACTATAAATACTCAACAGCAGTGTTTCCCAAACTATGGTACAAGAAGAATTTTAAAGATTACGTGACGTACCGCTGACCTTGAGTATTATTAATAAAATAAATTAAAAAAAAAAGTTTAATAGAAAGTCTGATGAAAAGTATATTTTTGTCGCCGTGTCTTACTACCCGTTCGAGTTACACGTATATGAACTAATTACGCTGATGTCTTAGGAACGAAGGAGATTGAATTTAGAGGAAGTGTACACGCATTTGCATCGAGGGAGAGTGTAAGCCCATTTAGGGAAAGCCACCCTCAGAGCACCCGACTGGGATTCGATCATCGATCTCTCCGCTATCGACAGTTTAGTCCGTTTCCAGAGTGACGTCTTGGATCAGCGAATCTTACTAGAATTTTCGTAAGAGCCATTATCTTAGGTTACTGAGCTACAAGTGGGCTGCAACCAGATCTAGCCATAGCCTTAAGAATGGGGAGTTAATACCATGAAGGGTAGAATGCGAAGTAAACACATATTTATCAAGTACCAGATTTATCGCAAATAATTACCAACACGTATGCGTATTTCTTAAAATGCACGTGGGCCACATGCGGCACAAGGGCCGCGTAGTGAGTACCACAGCCTTAGAGCATTTGACCATTGAAACAGGTATGAATAAAACATTAATCTCAACGTAATGCTTTTATAAGCCTTTCTTCCACTACGTTACGGCTTTGTTTAGCCTACCCCTAAAAGTTTTATTGAAATTTGAAATGACCGTTTACAAGTTCGAACAGAGCAGGTATAATGTTTACTATTTTTTTTTTATGAATATCTGGAAGGGGTGCGTTCAGAAAGATGTACGCGAACTGGTGAAAGTTTGGTCAACACTGCTCTACTGCCACTTGATCGGTCAATGACACAATCGGTCTATAACGGACCAGAGCTAACAGGTTATACTATTGCTTTTTTTTTAATTAGTGCGTTTGGCACACCAACCTTATCAACCATCCCCACGGTGTAGTGGTCAGTGTACCTAGCTACGAGCTTAGGGGTCCCGGGTTCGATTCATTACTGGTACCTTGGGTATATTTCCCGAAAGGAAAATTGCCCCAACGGTCACCAGGGTTTGGTTAGTTAGGCCTAAGTTAGGTTTAAGTATTTCTACTGGTTCTACACTCTCATACTCACTTTCACCATCACCACATCTCGTCGGGATGTGGAAAGAGACTCCACGGAAAAGAATGTACGGTCATAATTACATTTGTGTGTCCCCGTGGCGACGGTACATTAGTACTGTTTAATATTTCCACAAACTGCTCTAAGGATGATGTAGTGGTTCAAAAGTTTCCAGCAATCCTGCAGATCTTCCATAACCTTAAGGCCCATACAGACGAGCGCGAATGAGCTGTTTCCCGAACGCCGCACCGGTGCCTTGAGCTCACTGTAGGTGCGATGCAGTTCATATGCGCTCGTGTGAAAGTGTGAAAGGCTACACAAGACACAATACCCTGCTGGTGGTAGATAGAGCCGGCGACTGGATCACTAGAGCCATCTTGCTCGTGTGAAAGGCTACACAAGACACAATACCCTGCTGGTGGTAGACAGAGCCGGCGACTGGATCACTAGAGCACTCTTGCTCGTGTGAAAGGATACACAAGACACAATACCCTACTGGTGGTAGATAGAGCCAGCGACTGGATCACTAGAGCACTCTTGCTCGTGTGAAAGGCTACACAAGACACAATACCCTGCTGGTGGTAGATAGAGCCGGCGACTGGATCACTAGAGCACTCTTGCTCGTGTGAAAGGCTACACAAGACGCAATACCCTGCTGGTGGTAGACAGAGCCGACACTTTGCTCGTGTGAAAGGGTGACCATACGTAGGATATACTAGTTTTTTTTACAGAGCAGTATTGTTTTATAGAGAGATTCCCTATTGCCCTACAAGGAAAACTCTAGTAGACACATAGGTACTGGTTTTTAAGCAAGTACTTCTAAAAGTGCTTTTTGTTATGGTAGATATAATATTTCGAATTGAACAGAGCCAACGCTAGGAATTTCTCAAATGAGTTTTATATTTTCATTAAGTTGTATTTAAAAGTGCTAGGCCTACTCACCAAAAGCTATGTAGAGGTAAAATGACAATTAAAGCTCCGAACTAATATATGATGCACATAAATTCCCATGGAAAATTAAGTAAGAAACTACGTTTTACTTTTTTTTTTAACATGTTTTTCTTGTTTTTATTTTGATACTAAAATTGTTTGGCTTTTAGTGCTACGCATAATTGGAACTCGAAGTGATTAACAACTAACTTCCTAAATGTATTTATAATCAAAACTGAAAGATTTTTTTTAAAAATTTAAATGAATTTATGTTTCTTTAGAGTTTTTCTTGATATTAATATCTGTTCCTTGAAATTGACGATCAATCTAATGCTATATTAGGTATTATTTGACTTGATGTAGCTCACTGTTACTTTGAATTAGCAATTATTAAAAGTTAACTAGAAGTTTTTGTGGGTTTTTTATTTCTCTTTTTTTATGATTATTCCTCTATCTACTATAATTCTCCTTCTATATTTAAACATATACATACTTTAAAAAATAATCACCTTTATCATACTTCTTGTGCTACTTTTCTAAAAATATGCGTATATATATATATATATAATAACTTCACGGTGTGATCCCGCAAGCGAGATATACCGAACGAGTGGCCACCACCATTAACGATAATAGTGCCAACATTTGCAGAGAGAGGGTGTAATGTAGTCAGTACAATGAGATAATATACATATAGGTCTACATATAGGCCTACAACTGTGGACAACAGTAGGTTTATATATAAATTGAGGAAATGTCTGGAATATGTCAGAGATACTCTCAGGTAAGGCCTGGAAACCTTTACCTCCCTGCGTATGTCTGAGTCTTACAGACCCAGACCGTCCCTCGCTTTATATACTTTTTTTTCATTTTCATTTACTTAAGATATTTAACGTGAACTTTCTGAACCGACTGATTATGTCAGCACACGAGAATTTCTATGAACGAGAACGAAAGGGTCCAACAATTTTGCAGGGAAAGGTATTTCCCCATAAATTCTAGGGTTCTTTTACAAGCCACAATCGACATGGCACCTAAGGATTTACTTCTCCTCTGAAGGAAGATGTGCTACGGATTTTTACCGCTCCAGAAAAATCCGTCAACCACGGCTAGGTTTTGAACACACGATTACCGGGGTCCTGAGGCGAGCACTTTACCCCAAGACCAGCGAGTTCGACTTTTATATACTGTTTTCCGCTGTGGTATAAGAAAAGGGAAAGTCTGCAGGGCAGGCAAAAACAGAAGGGACGTCTGGTCACCTAAATTCTCAAACCATTTATTTGTATTGAAATTAAATGTTATCTTGTATTTATCACTTAAGATAGATCCGTTGACCTCGACTGGCTTTGATTTAATATAGTAAGCAAGAGTTTTTTCCCCAACAAAAATACAAAAAACTTTTAACCCCAAAACGAAATAAATAAATATATATATATATATAATTTGTATATTTATTCACACACACACACACGAGACTGAAATGTAGGTCTTGCGCGGGCAGAAATAGGTCATCTACTTGGTATAGGAGCAGCTGAGAGAGATAACTCACATCCTACATCCGTGCAGAATATTCACTTTGTACCACGCGCGCCGCACCCCCTCCCTCTCCAACCCCCCAACCATTATCTGGACAGAAACAAGGAAGGAAGGGATGAGGGGGGTGGGCGCTTCCGTCTAGCCATGTGGCCTCATTTCCATTTCGTCCCTTTTACCATGGAAACAATTCACCCACACAACCGTTCGATCCTTCAGGGAGGGGCACACTTTGATCCGGTGGTCGCGAGGGTTAGCCGACTAAGGCGTCAGTCTCGCAACAATAATGGATTACCGGGGAAGTAGAGGCCGAGATTCGAAATTTAGCAAGTGGTTCTCCAAAGGTGGATACATGACTGTGATTTTCCCGTGCTCTCTTCATCATAATGCGTGTGCACTTCCTCTTGCAAATACTTACGCCTTACTATAAATCGTTAATAGCCATGGTGGTTTTTTTTATGCGCACTACACCTTATCATCCAAATTGGATTTCCTCATATTTAGAATATTAGAGTAAGGACGAGGAAGATAGAATTCAGAGGAGACTATCCGATTTTGCGTAGAAGAAGAGTGAGAAACCAATTAGGTAAAACCACTTTCAGTATATCCTACCGGTATTCGAACCCTGATCTCCCCGCCATGGGCAGTACAGCCTATCACTAAAGTGACAAGACCTTCCAACCACAGAAGCGGGTAGTCAAGGTACTGATCGTACTAATAATACAAATTTGGAGAAGAGTAGGCCCTAAAACATTTCCCGAAGCAGACCTACCTCGAGAAGTTGATTTATTTAGCCCCACGTCCTACTACTTGTTCAGGTTGTAGGCATATGTACTAACTACGCTAATTAACTAGGAATGAGGAAGGTTTAATTTAGAGGAAATGTACCTGCATCTGCGTGGAGGTAGAGTGGAAAACCATTTAGAAAAAACCTTCAGTACACCCGACCGTGATTTGAATCCCCAACTCCCCGTCGTGGCAGTTTAGTCTATTGCGAGACTGACGCTTTAGGTCATGCGGCCACCGAAAAATATGTTTTTGTTGATGTTTTACGGACACTTAATAGCCCCAACGGACCACCCACTTTTTAAAAACTCAAATTATAATCTTTCATCGAGATTCAAACTAGAATGCTCTTGGGAAAATATACTCTCAAGCTAATGAGCAACTTCTTAGTGTTCTTAGCTAGACACGATACCACCATTATTTAATTGGTTTAGTGCTACAAATCTTACACCCGTTAAAATCAAACTAATTTTAAAACATAGAACAAGGAGGGGTTGAACTTTAAGGAAAAGTACAAGTCATTCGATAAATGAGAGGATGAATAAACCTTATACAAGAAATCGACCCCCGTCCCCACAGGACTAGATCCGAACCTAACCTTGACCTCCAGGATCAGAGCCGACACTGAGCGAACTATCTCGGTTCGATTGAGAAAGGAGTGACGAAGGAAATTAAATTATACAGAATGAATGAAAGTACTGTGCGTCAATAAAACAGTCTGATGAATTGGACGTGGGAATGCTTCATTGACCTCAAATCCCAAAATGACAAAAAAAAAACCTATAAAATATACATTTCTACAACAAGGGAGGCGTATAGCCCGAACGGGTATTAAGACATGGTGCTAAATACTAAAAATAAAACTACAGCAAGGGTATAATGAGCAGAGTTCATATACGTCTGACGTTTATGACGAACTAGAATAAAGATGACATGTCATTTAAATCCGGGCCCTGGTTATATTGTATTATAGTATGTAGGGTCATGGTTTGAACAAACTTTTATAAAACTTTTTGTGGTCAATAATTATACCATTTTACTATATTAATAATATTATTTTAAAGGTATCTTCTATAATAATAAAAGTAAGTGTTTGTAAGTGTGTGTGTGTGTGTGTGTGATGACCAGCCAAATCTACGGTACCGTACGCAAAGATCTGAAATTTTTAACATAGGTGGACGGAAGGGGATTCGAATGCACCTTGAAGCCGGATTTTAAAAAATTTCTAATCATCTTTTTAATTGGGTTATTTTTAACAAATTTTTGAAGAAAATATTGTTTAAGAGATAACGTTTCATTTTGAATCTGTAAATGGGTCACGGGAAATGCCGTGTTAGATTGCTAGTTGACAATATATGTAAAAAGAAACAGCTATATATCAAATTACTTGACGTGTGAATTTATGAAAATTGTTTTAATAGCTTTTTTTAAACGTCTTTAAAGTTTCTTCCTATCTGAAAATGACTGTATAAGTTATTATTTCCAAATGTGCGTTTTTGTCGGGGAATCAATCCCCCCCGCACCCCCCCTCCCCGCCCCGTTTGCCTCCTCGTCACAAAACCCCTCTGCACCTGGGACCACGCTTGTAATTAACCAAGGAGCGTCTAGACCAGGGGTGTAGAACCTGTGGCAAGCGAAAATAATTTATTGTGAGGTACTTATGAAAAGAAGTATGTAATGATTTCAAATATATTCTCATTCATCGTAAACAATTTTTCAGAAACATAAACTAAAAGATTACCTAACATATATAGTATATTGTGTTCTCTATCTAACAGTGAATGATACATATTTTATTGATATAAGATGATTAAGCGGCCCTTGTTAATGACTTCTCGTTTACAGTCCAATTTTCATAGGAATAATCTTATCTGAGAGCTATAAAAGTTATAAATCTATTTTCATGTGCTCAATCCTCAAGTCATGTGGTCTGTGGCAGTGAATTTTTAAAAAAATATCAAAACTGATAAAATTATATTAATAACCTAATAAAAGGTTATTAATTTTGGTCACAAAAATATATGTTGGCATTTTATGAAAGGCCTTCTTTATGAAAATTGATCTGTAGTTTACGTTTATTCATAAAAAGTTGTTTTTATTTAAATGACTTGGAACATAAATCTTAGCATGGAGACTAAACAAAGTATGAAATCACAATATATTAAATATAATTTAAGGTTTAATAACACCATGCACCCACTTAGGTGGCCGCATAGTCTAAGGCGTCACTCTCATGTTGGACTAGACTGCAGATGACAGGGATATAAGGGTTCAAATCCTACTCAGATGAACTGAGGGTAGTTTTCCTTAAATGGTTCTCCACTGTACCTCCATGCAAATGCTGGTACTTTTCCTCCATATTCAACCTTACTCACTCCTAACTAATTAGCATACATAGTATATATGCGTATAACCTGAACCGGTAGTAATATGCGGTGATAAAAAACTATATATAATAATAAAAATTATTATTAGCACCACGTCTTACTACCCGTTCGGGCTATACGCACTTACGCTAATGTGTAATGGTAGGGTGATTATGAGATGAAATGAAGGACCTACAGTTTAACGTGGGATCCGAACCACGGTGGAGGCCTGGCATTCCCCACATTCACAAGATGTCTTGTCAGAGGTGAAGGAGGGGTTTGGTAATCAGATAAATCTGTGCCGGGACCGGGGATTGAACCCCGGCCGCCAGCATAGAAGTCTGACACCTTACCCCTAGACCGCCAGGTCACCCAATAATAATAATTAATAATGATTAGGAACTATTTGATTAGCGAATTTATCTTACCATCGTGTCTTACTACCCGTTCGGGCCATATGCATACGTACTAATTAAGCCAATGTCCTAGGGATTAGGAAGGTTTAATTTATAGAAAGTGTTCCCACGTTTGGGTGGAGTCAGAGTGGACACTCATTTAGTAAAAATAAACCTCAGTACACCCGACTGGAATTACAACCCGGATCTCCCCATCATCGGCGGTTTAGTTTATTGCAAGAGTGACGCCTTAGACCATTCGACCACTGAAGCGGGGTCCAATAGCCCATTTTGGAACCCAAACAATTCCTATAGACCCCACGATTTTTTTTCTCCTAGTGTTGTCAACATATCGGGCACAAGTTCTAGAAAAGGTTCCCTAGCCCTGCTCTAGACAAAAGGAGACGCACGCACACACGCACACGCGCACACACACACACACACACGCACGCACGCACGCCGTGTTTGTTTTGACGGGTTGCCAGACCGACACGGCACAATTACCGGGCTGAGGTTACTAGTCCCATTCTCTTAAGATCTATTGCGTAATCACCATTAGACGAGCCCTATAGAAAATATTTTTTGTCACCGCGTCTTAACACCACTGCGGGTTACACAAATATGTACTAATTACACCTCCGTTTTATGGATTAGGAAGGTTAAATTCAAAGAAAGAGTGTGGAAAGCCATTTAAGGAATAAAGCACCTCAGCATATCCAGCTGAGATTAGAACCCTGACCTCTACGTCACTGACGTACCAAAATAGACGAGACTATCGGCTAAGCCCACTTGTCCAAATATAACTTTTTGTCTCTTTCAGACGAGGTTACACACCTTTGGCGAATATAGTACTATAGTACGTCACTAGTTGCCAATTTAGTAACTAGACCAATTTTTTCTTGCATCGCATCTTACTACCCAGTGAGGTTATACGCCTATGTACTAATTACGCCAATGGTTTTAGGGATTACAGAGGTTATATTTAGACGAAGTGTACCCGCATTTGCGTAGAAGAAGAGTGAAAACTCATTTTGGGAAAACGACCCTCAGTACACCTAACAGATTCAAAACTCGATCTAGCAAACAAATATATATATTATTCTGAAAATTGAAAAATGACACCTGGACACGGGAATCGAACCCGGTATGTTTGGCTTACTACGCCACTGTTTGTTTGTTTGTTAGGTATTTATTATTTTCTTTTTTTTTGTAAACTTACATATAAAAACATGAATAAAAACATGGGGAATCACAATGGGATGGACATTAACACCAGCCCCGAGGGGCTACTCGAAAATGGACACGACATGGGGATACATATAAACACAAGAATAGTAATGGCGCCCTTTCGGGCTGAAGTTTGCATTCTATAGGTTAGGGGTGGGAAAATTTTACAAAAAACCCACCCCACTACGCCACTGTTCTAACCACTGAGCTATCCAAGATTCGTCTCATGCCCAGGGTCAATCTTCACTCATATTTTATGGCAGAGAGTCTCAGTAGTTAGAACAGTGGCGTACTAAACCAAAGGTCCCAGGTTCGATTCCCGTGTCCAGGTGTCATTTTTCAATTTTCAGAATATGATATATGTGTGGAGTGATCCCTCACTAAATGCATACATAATAGCTTCGGCTATTTGATTCTTAAATATATATTTTCCTTCCCGCCAGATTTCTAATATAGTTCAGGCTAAAAGCCGAACCCTTGACACGTGTAAATGAACGCGCGCTCCCTGCTGTGGAGCGATTGTTTCCCGCAGCGCGTCTTCAACGTTTCAATCATGTTCTGTCAAGAGTTTCGACACGGGACTGATTGGCCAGGAGGGAAGAAGAACGTCGACAGATGGACCCTTATTTACCACTTGGGTGACAGATACTCGTCATGCAACACGATACTATTTCTTTCCTCTGCGCATCGCGTCCTGTTACCCATCCGGGATATCCGCGTTTAACTCACCTAACGGAGTAAGGACAAAGAATGTAGAATTTTAAAAGAAATGTACAAGCATTGGCGTGAAAGGAGAGTGGAAATTGGAAATCAGTTTTAGGGAAAATTGCACCCGTCGACCTCACCATCACCAACAAACCAGACGAAGCTGACGCCTTAGCCCACACGTGCCTATCTATTCACGTGTATAGTTGCCACACTTTTTCTCTCAACTTTTTTTTCTTTGCTATCAATATTGTTTCGTACCCGCTTCGGTGGCCGCGTGGGTT
Organism: Timema shepardi; assembly: GCA_902151425.1. NCBI lineage: Eukaryota > Metazoa > Arthropoda > Insecta > Phasmatodea > Timematidae > Timema > Timema shepardi. The sequence goes on from CABFVX010000329.1 coordinate 200,602, forward strand.
AGCGCGCTATTCTCACAGTAGACTAGACTACCAATGACAGGGAGATCAAGGTTCGAATCTCTGTCGGGTGTACTGAGGGTGGTTTTCCTCAAAATAGTTTTCCACTCTCCCTCGACGCAAATACCACTACACTTCCTCTAAATATAACCTTCGTAATCCCTAAAACCATTAGCGTAATTAGTACATAAGCGCGTATGCTGACCGGGTATTAAGATGCTGTGTTAAACAAAATATTAATAACTTTTCCCCACCATGCATTAGTACCTTGTTGGGGTTGCATGCATACACTAATTATACTAATGAAACAGGGGTGAGGAAGGTATAGTTTTAGAGAAAATGTACACGAATTTGGGTGTAGAGAGTGGGAAAATGTTTTAAGAAAAAAACCACCCCCATTATACATGGCCAGGATTCAAACCCCGACCTCACAGCCACACGCAAACCAGTCCAACACGAAGGTGATGCGTTAGACTATGTAACCCTTGGTAAGGGTAATATTTTGTCGTATTTTTTGATAGCTTTAGATATTGAAAGAATTTATCAATAATGATCACACACACACAAAATATATAAGCTGAGGCATTCACCGAGGGAATGGTATAAAATGTTTGGTAGGGGTGGAAAGAAACACCCCTAATATAAATCTATCGCCCTGGCCTTCAGAAATCTAGCACACACCTAATAACTCTGACGATGAGTGATACTTGATTTTAGTTCGTCCCGTGCATTTTTTTTAAAATCTCTGTGTATCACTACATTTTAAGCTATACGAATAGGAATATATAATTACTCTAAGCAGTTAGGAATGAGGAGGAATCATTTTAGAGGTAGTCTACCCACATTTGCGTGGAAGGAGAGTGGGAAACCCATTTAAGAAAAAAAGCCTTTCATGATATACAAATTGCTTTTACATAACTTAAGGTATATAAATAGTATTGATGGATCAATTCCAAAATTTTACAGTTTTGTTTCTATTATTTCGTTTCACAGTTCGAAATTGCACATAATCACACACACCTATAATTTATTTGGCCTCCATTGTTTTCATATTTATAGGTGGCTTTAAGATTCGCTACCCAGCGAGACAGAAATAAAAGGCACAGGGTGTCTGAGAAAATTAAATTTGAATAAAAACCCACCATAAACGCTGAAGGTAGGTACAGTAGCCCCATGGCTTCTTTGGTGTTGACTGACAGCAAACAGCTAACAGCTAAAAGCTTTGAAAATTTACCAGACCAAATTATGTATCCCTACTCCGAACCATATGATCTGCAAAAACGTGTTTAGCAGCTGTCACTTCTGACAGTCAACATTTAGGTATTATACCTAAATGTTGACTGTAAGAAGTCAGCTGTGAACTGTCAGTCAGAACAAAATAAGCCATGGGACTATTGTAGTTTTATTATCAAAATTTTTAAAAAAAATGTGTTTATTAAGAATGTGTTTTAACTCATAATGAAGAACGGACCCGACCAGTTTGTTCTTAAACATAATGTATTTCATTTTACACAAGATACGGAAATGAATATACTTTTGAAAGGTACTGTACATGCCAGAACAGGCCGTGCATCAAACTCGTGACAGCTCAATTGATTGAATGGCCCTTCCCCGCTCACCCTCCTCGCCGATACTTCATCCACTTACCGTAACGTAGCCCCCACCAGTTGTTATAACGGTCCGTGTATCTCGGGGTGGAGGAAGGCCTCCATCCGTCCCTTCCGGAATCCGAACCTCCGGGCCTGTGCACCCTACCACCAGTCCAAACTCGGCCAGGATCCGCACCGCTCCCGGGCCTAGCCACCCCTCTGACGGCGGGACCCGAACCGTCCCCGCCCGTCCATGTCCACACGCAGTTCCTGATGACACAGTTGCTGGCGTAGCCACCGCCACGATTGACAGAACACGGTCTGACGGCGCAAGGAGGGGCCGCCGGGTGGACGCCGGACGACAGCAGCAGCGAGAGTACCACCGCCACGACGCTCATCTCAGCGCGGAGCCGGGTCGCGACGCCGGCCACGAGTGAGGGTGGTGACGCCGACGAGCCGTGAGGTCCCGCATGCTCGCGAGAGGTAACACCGGAGGAGGAACCAGACACGCACTCGCAAAGAGAGAGAGAACACTGTACCGTCATCCACAGCAGCCACGCACACGACTGAACGTGAGCACGCGGCGGTTCTTGGACCGGACAGCGCTTCCTCCCCCCTTCTCTTCCTCAAACACTCCCCGGATACATCCTCGTGCATCGGTTACCCATTCATCAAAATACATCAATTCCAAGGAATCCCGCATGGGTTGTAGTTTATCTCATCCGGTCTAAGCTAACCCCCCTCTCCCCCCTGCCAAGAAGGTTAGGGTTAGAATCCTCCCGATATGCGACATACTCAAATAATTTCTCCATACCTCTTCCAAGAGAATTCAAGCACATTTCCTCTAAATGTTACCATCCTCCTATTTATCCTATTAGTGAAGTAACGTACGGGCGCACGGATGGAGATGCGCATAAAAAATAAGTTTAATTACTATCGAGAATTATGTTGACTGCTGTTTCGAAAAATTGACCTGGGTTGTTAAAATATATTTAGAATAGGACTAACTTAGATTATACTCTAAAATTATCTAGGCCTATAGAATGGGGGGAGTTGTACGGCTAATCAAAAGCATGGATAGTCCAGTTCAATAAAAAAATTTTTTTTATCTTCTATCACTTCACAAACTAATAGGTTTATCTATCGAAAAATTGTTGATTTTTGATGGACTTAAAGTCAATAGCGATCCTTCAGAACCCCAAAGCCGGGCCAGGGAGCTTAGTTGATGAGTAATAGAAAAACAAAAATTAAAACAAACAAAAATTGGACTCACGAATAAAACTCAAACCGGATAACGCGTGCGCGAATAATCGGGAGTTTACTGTCTTTGCAGTTTTTTTTATACTGTGAAATGGTTGTTTCCTTATTCACAGTGGTGAAGGCCGGGGGGAAGAGGAGGAAAGGTGTTGTATCTATTCTAGAATTTAAATTAGTTTGTAAGTCGTGTGTTGATAGACGAGATGGTTCAGAAAGTACACTTTAAATATAATTATCCTATAATTAACATAGAATCGCGTGTTGATATAGTAATATGTTTAGAAAGTGTACGTTAAACATCACATTAACGTGTAGCTCTAGTCCAATTTTCATATAAAGGGCCTTTTCTGACATATAAAAAAGTTACTCTTCTTTCGCGTATTTATACGTCAAGTCATGTGATCTGCAACTGTCACTTTTTATAGATATTATCAATACACATAGAATAAAACTATATATATATATATTTAGCATCGCGTCTTACTACCCATTCGGGTTATACGCTTTAAGTACTAATTACGCTAATGGATTAGGAATTGGGAAGGTTGAATTAGAGGAAGTGAACCCGCATTCGAGTGGAGGGAAAGTGGAAAACCATTTAGGACCCCCCCCGCCTCCCAGTTCACCCGACCGAGATTCGAACCTCGATCTCCCCATCCTCAGCAGTCGAGCTCAACACGACAAGCGCGTTAGCTAACTACGCCACTGAGGCGTGTAAAATTAAAACTAATATTACAATAAAATGTTAGCAATGTTGAACGCAAAAACGTAAGTTATGTTTGTATTTAATCAAGAGCCTTCTAATGAAAATTTGACTAATTTGTTTTACCTGTTCCCCAAAAAACTAAATCAAGAGTTTAAAAAAATGTATAGCTCTTTATCTTATATATCTTACTATGTTGACCCTTTATTGTTTAGAAGTAGCGTGGCTTTACAAATCGGACTTACGACTTTCTTTCCTTTGTAGTCCGTTAGTCAGTTACTTAATGTTTGTTTACATTACGGGATACGTCTTTATAAGTGTCCCCCTCTACTTCATATCCCATTAACAGGACAAATGCATGAAAGGCATCTGTCACATCGCATCTCGGCAAAACTGTTGGCTTGGGGTCGAATCGCCGACACTTCAGTTTTTTTTTCAAATTTTCTTATTCGTCCTAATATACACTTTTTTTTATCACCGCACCTTACTATACTTTATTATTATTATTATTATTATTATTATTAGCACAGCGTCTTACTACCCGTTCGGGTTATACGCTCTTACGCTAATGAGTGTGAAAATGGTAGGGTGATTGTGAGATAAAATGGAGGACCTAGAGTTTAACGTGGAATCCAAACCACGGTGGAGGCCTGGCATTCCTCACATTCACAAGTTTTGATTAATACACGTCTTGTCAGAGGTGAAGGAAGGGTTTGGTAATCAGATAAATCTGTGCCTGGACCGAGGATTGAACCCCGACCCCAGCACATAATTCCGACACCTTACCTCTAGATCGCCAGGTCACCCTTACTATAAAAAATTGTTATTATTATATATTGGAGATTTCGAAGCTATTTTGCGAAGCGGGTATCATCTTAACTTGATGTACCTAAACCAGGGGTCGGCAAAAGGTCGATCTCGCACCAATTTCCAGTCGATCGCGTAAGAAAAGCATACTATCACGAAAAGGCAAGTTTACCTTGCATTATTCCACTATGGTGCAGCTTATAAGATAGGGTCATAGTGTAATCAGTCAAGGTAAGACTACTTACCTTTCATTGTAAATGGAGTGTATATTAGATTGGTTTTAAATATTTTCAACAAAAGTAAAAACATAAGTATTGGAGAAAATATTGAATTTAAGGGATAAATACAAGATGTTTAAAAAAAGGTATTTATATTAGAGTGCAGAAACGAAGGGTGATCGCGGGACCTTTGATTAATGTAAAAGTCTATCAGGGCTCCAAAAAGGTTGCCAACTCCTGACCTAAGCAGTCCAAGCACTATCACACCTAGGGCCAGTTTCATAGTCAGATTGAATACTCCTCTAGTTCAGCGCTACACTAAATACAAGATGACACCCAACCAAACTTGAATAGAATGGGCCAGTTTCGCTTATGAAACCAGAAGAGAATTACTTTCTGCAACCATCATGAACCCAAGGATTAATGAGGTCACCTCAAAAGTACCAGCATTTGTGGGAATAATAAGGGCCGTCTTAAATGGGGGTGCCCTAAGGGGGCCTGGACCAGGGCCTCACTCTATAGGGGGCCTCTTACAAGAAAAGAAAAACTAAACAGAAACTCAAAAGCAATAAATATTTATGAACTAGCCTATTGTACACTAGAAAATAAAACATTTTTAGGTTCAGAGATAGATCGGGTGGCAATGGAACAATATAATTAGACATATTCTGAGATAAAAGGATTGCTTTAGATGGATGTGAATAATATGAGAGGGAGGAATCGACATATCGAAAACTCCAATGTCCAGCAGAAAGGGTGTCTTGAGACTTAATAAACAAAACTGCCAGCATCAGGAAGGGTGGAGTGAGATACAAAACTGCCAGCATCAGGAAGAGTGGAGTGAGAGATAAAACTGCCAGCATCAGGAAGAGTGGAGTGAGAGACAAAACTGCCAGCATCAGGAAGAGTGGAGTGAGAGATAAAACTGCCAGCAGCAGGAAGGGTGTAGTGAGAGATAAAACTGCCAGCATCAGGAAGAGTGGAGTGAGAGATAAATCTGCCAGCGGCAGGAAGGGTGAAGTGAGAGATAAAACTCCCAGCAGCCGGAAGGCTGGAGTGAGAGATAAATCTGCCAGCATCAGGAAGAGTGGAGTGAGATACAAAACTGCCAGCATCAGGAAGGGTGGAGTGAGAGATAAAACTCCCAGCAGTAGGAAGGGTGGAGTGAGAGAGAAAACTCCCAGCAGCCGGAAGGGTGGAGTGAGAGATAAATCTGCCAGCATCAGGAAGGGCGGAGTGAGAGATAAAACGGCCAGCAGTAGGAAGGGTGGAGTGAGAGATAAAACTGCCAGCAGCAGGAAGGGTGGAGTGAGAGATAAAACTGCCAGCAGCAGGAAGGGTGGAGTGAGAGATAAAACGGCCAGCAGCAGGAAGAGTGGAGTGAGATACAAAACTGCCAGCATCAGGAAGAGTGGAGTGAGATACAAAACTGCCAGCAGCAGGAAGGGTGGAGCGAGAAATAAAACGGCCAGCAGCAGGAAGAGTGGAGTGAGATACAAAACTGCCAGCAGCAGGCAGGGTGGATTAAGATAAAACTGCCAGCAGCAGGAAGGGTGGAGTGAGAGATAGAACTGCCAGACAGCAGGAAGAGTGGAGTGAGAGATAGAACTGCCAGCAGCAGGAAGGGTGGAGTGAGAGATAAAACCACCAAGTCGCATTCAGCATTTATGACCTCCCGTCTTTTCTTCTAGACTTTCTGACTTGCTGTTTACACACACAATGACATTTCTTCAGGATATCTAGGGCAGATAGACTGACAGAATGAATCGGTCATTTAGTAAAGTAGTCGGTAGATAACGTGATATTATTGCGGGAGTGCATATACCAGTTTTGAAAATCTAGCTACATTACAAATAATTTGTTTTGTTTTAAGCCTAAATGAGGTTAAATACTAATTATTTTAAAACTAAAGACTTAGATAGTGATTGATAAAAGGATTAATGAGAAAGAAAAAGCTTAATCTATCAACACTCCTTACGTAAGATTATTTTAGAATGTTTTCTAAAATGTTGTTACTAATTATTTTTCTCGAGATAGTTTAGTGGGACTGTGATTAGTATTCAAGCTATAATAATTAATCAAACTTTCAATTTTTCTCTTTAGTAAATATAATTTAATAATGAGGTGTATTTTTGAGAGTGGGCCTTGTAAACTAAAAAAAGGTTTAGGCGTTTAAGAAACAGTCTGCTCTGTTACCAAAATTGACTAATTATTTTGCGAAACAAGAATGTGGTATGATTTAATGTGAAAGTGTAAATGTTATTAATGCTACTGTTGGTGCTGAAAATATATAAGAGAATCACAGTAAAGAAATACACACTTATATAGAAGTTCACAAATCTAATGATGAAGCAAAGTCATAAACTACCGAATTTGAAGTATCTTACCTTTGGATTGGTAACTTTCTTCCAACGATCATCAAATTCTAATAATACAAAAAACAAACAAACTAAAATACCCGTCTTCGAGGAACCAAATAATAATTTTTACAATAATCCGGGTCATTGGGGGTCAATAAATGATCAGGATTGAGAATATTGGGTGCTTAAAGGTACCTTAGGCGATGTACCCTTTTCATTTGGCGTAGAAATGCAGAGCCATGGGAACAAATGGTTGGTTATTTTCAAGAATTTTTATTGTTTTGCAATTTACTTTTCGGAAGCGGTTTGTTCGAGAGTAAAATCATGTTGATTAAGCTATACTTTTTATATACACACCTCCTCTGTAATTTTAACAGTGATCAAATATCGAAAAATTGGCATTTTTCAATATAAAACTGCCGGCTTCATAACGAAAATTAAGAAAATGTAAACAATTAATAAACATCAATACATTATCTTAGAAGGGATGTTGAAAGTATTAACATAAACATTTCACTCGTTTTCTAGGAAACTGGTATATCCAAACGTATGATTTTTCCGCAAGACCTGTCCGGTAGCTAGCGCCATCTACGGTTTCCGTGATCCATCTGTTCTTGTTGGTGCGGAAGGATACTTTGGTCGGTTGTGAAGCCACGCCACGCCTTGCACTCAACAGGGCCAAGGGCCTTAACTTGTCAAAACAAAGATTCTAACTTTAGAAACACCACGCATTCCTACACAGATAATGCAAAAACTTACATTGAGGCAAGTGCAGTGGAAATTTCCTAATTCATAAATATGTTTTTGTATATTCTTATCAATGATGGTAACAAATTGTACTGGAGAACGTTCGTTTTCAAGAGTGAAAATAATTAACAATGAATTACTAAATACGACGCTTCATATGAGGTTGACTTGTTTATCTTTAATGAATATGAAATTTAAATTATATAAACCAAATTAACTTCTCTGAATTAATAAAGAATGTCGCTTCTATGAAGCCAAGGAAATAAAAAAACTCCTATACATTCGTGAATATACTTATAATTTTATCTACACAAAATTTTAATTTTTTGGGGATGGGTGCATTTTACTACTGGGAAAATATTTTATGTCTTTGTCATATTACATTAAACAGCATTATATTATTTTTAATACACACAACAATAACAACAAACAAGAATGCAGTGAAACGATTAAACACATTAACATTGTTTCTAGATTCTATAGCGGAGATAATTATAAACATACTCTCCTAAATCGGAAAGGAATGTAAACATTTAAGGGAATGGTAATGTCCTAACATTACACTAACAATATTTTAGTATTCAAAATATTATATATTTATTTTTATAAATTATTCCAACCTAACAAACCTAACCTTCTACGTGAAAAAAAAATTCTTCCTAAAATATGTTGTTCTGGCCGAACTATATCCCGAGATTTAGATGAGCACACCATTCATTTTATATAATATACTAGCTGACCCGGCAAACGTTTTTTGCCATATAAATAATTTTTAAGTAATTTCTAGTGTAGACAAAAAATAGCTTACCTATTGTAAGCGTGTAAGAAATGCTGGGTCAGAAGTGACACCTGTAGACAACTGGCGGGGATAACTAATTAAATGACGATTGATCAGTTATCGACCGGGGATGAAAAATGATTAAATTACTAAAATGGCTATTAAAAAATAGGAGTTGGTGATAAAAGGGTAAAAATTTAGGGTTGTATGTATTTTTTAATGCGACATAATAAAAAAAATAAGATATTTAAAAAATGTCTAAAAATTATAGAAAAATGTTAAGGGTGGACAACCCTTATCACTAAGGGGTATGAAAAATAGATGTTGGCCGATTCTCAGACCTACTCAATATGCTCACAAAATTTCATGGGAATCGGTCAAGCCGTTTCGGAGGAGTACGGGAACGAACATTGTGACACGAGAATTTTATATATAAGATAATCTAGAACCAATACAGAATTATATATTTTTAGCACCGCGTCTGGTTCAAGTTTTACGCCTGTGTACAAATAACGCTAAATTCTTAAATCTAGGACAGACACAACATCCAGCCCCCGGCCGTTAAATCATCACTGTGAAAGAGTAACCCCACATTTCACCAATGATGCATTTTTCGACCATGCCAGAAATAGAAACCGGGACCCTTAGCTCCGTAGGCAGACGCGTTACCGACTGAGTTAGGGCGTCGGACTACTATTAATGACTTCACTCCATGCATGTTGTGTGTATTAAAGATTAAAACAATTGTTTTATATTATTAGACAAAGAATGTTATAGTTTTCAAAGCAATAAGGTGCACACACACCATCCCCAAGTAGTTACTTATAACCTCCACCCTCTAAATAACTACTGTAACAATTTTAAAATTTTCAATCAATGTAAAAATGTTATAAAGAAGAAGTGCTATACAAATGGGAAAGGGGAAATGGTGCCTCAAAAAAGTTAGGGACTATGGCTTCCAACCACCTTAAGAAGACCCTGAGAATAATTAAATAGTGTTTGGAGATAACTGTTAATTTTGAGCGGCAAAGATGCAAGTTTAGGCCTTTTTTATGCTGTTGATAATTTTAAAATAGTGGGGATACTCATTGGAGGGATAAAAGCGCAAATATGTTAAAGATATGAGATGTAAAATCATCTTAAAATTTTTATGGGAAAACTTTCCTTCCATTTAATTAAAACGAATGCAACTAGATATCCCAAGTTTTATATTTTACACATTAGCTCTTTTAACACCCACATACTATCGATTACAGAGTTTGGTGGTTGAATTTGACACCTACGTTATGGCTCCCCGGTCTGCTGTAGACCAGATATGTTAATACCTCAATATTATAATCAATATTTTTTAGAATTTTTTTTATTTCTAATAAGTGCTGTGGAAAGGAGATGGGGGAAAAACAATAAAAACATTCGAGATTCAAGCTCAGACCTTCCCGTCAATGATGGTGAAGCTTTGTGCGATTCTATCGTCACATACCACGTGGTGAGATCTTTCACTGACCGATTGAAACGAGGTTCTGTTTTAAACTGAAGCATTTGGCATTTTGTCTCTATATCCATATATTTGTTACGGGATAAATGTCTAATTCGTGGACCAATTTTAACAACATTTGGTAGGGACATTTTTTGAGCTTAGGCCTAACGACAAATGCACAGAATATTTCAATATGTATTACTTTTTCAAAATGGCGATCATTCAAAAATCTGTTTGTTCTAATATAACTGCCAAATTCGTGTACCAATTTTAATGAAATTTGGCAGGGATATTATATTTTTACGGGGGAGAATTTATAACTTTAATCTATCGATCGAGTCATTAAGGCAGGCTGCAAGATTGACGTTTCAAACCACGGAAACACCGGTTATTATATATGGATAATGAACTATTCAATATGATGTGGGCTTGTTTTTCTTTAACTTGATCATCAAGGAAAAATATCAACTTCAAATCCAAGGAGAAATTATGGATGATATTTCGAATTGATGTCCATAAATACATTTTAAGACGGTCCTAACGATAAGAATTATGGAAGAACGTAATTCGTTGGCCGCATGTTCTAAATCTGGTGGGGTGGCCAACACTGTCGCCAACCGCCACAAGTGGCGAGTTGTCTATAAAAGTGTGACGATATTGAGTTTTCCAACTCTCCCAGTAAAATTAAACTTTTTCCTGATAGCGTGTGTTGATTTAAGCTTGATATTTTTTGCATAAAATTGGAAGTAATTCGCATGTGCAGTCAGTTCAGATATCAGCCAATGTTTCTGCAACTTGTCAGATAGGAGGATTGTCAAATTCTCATCCTGAATATTTTTTATCATTCACGTCTGATGCAACTGCAAATGAATAATCAAAGTTCACCCATGTGTGTGGTTTCAAATGTTCTAGTGAGCAACAATTTTTACGTGGTGGCTATATTGAAAAATATTATGCCCACCTCTGTCCTAAGGCTCATATTAGACCAAACTGCTGATGACAGAAAGAATGGGGTTCGAATCCCGGTCGGGTGTACTGAAGGTGGTTTTTCCATTCTCCCTTCACGCAACTACTTACTAGTATCATTGTTAGTGAAAGGGAACCAAAACTAACGATCCGTCTCTGATTGTCATTGGTAATCGAACCCGGGAACCTTTAGATCGTTGGCGGGTACCACTACGGAGCTAGTCAAGGTGTCGGAACTGCCAACCAGTTGTCAGGAAATACTCGTATGAATGCGACAGGTGGGAGGAGAGGGACAGTTATCTCTCTAACAGCTCAAGCCCCCGTAATTCATAGCTGGAAGGGCTGACCTTGCCATATGAAAGTGAACCGTCTACTTCCGAGAATTCTTCTACGGTCCACTGAGTTGCGTCAATTAAATGCTGCTCATAATGTCGACATACATGACTTAAATTAATGAAGCAATTAACTTTTTTTTTTTAAGGAAAAGGAAAAATAATAATTAAGAGTTGGTAAAAAGAACCTCTTCTGCCTTTGGATTCTCTCTATGAACGACTGAGAATGACCGCCGGCAAATATGAAGGGTTAGAGCCCAAATGGGGACTCCATTGTGTTTCACCTCCTCGTTCCAGGCTCGTGCTTCTGCAAGTTCTAACTATAATATTGGGCTTCTTGTTCATTTAGGCTAGATAGAAAATTTGAAATGCTTTTAAAAGAAGATGGTGTATTTATTATGCTATTGGGATTTCTTAAGATTCAAAATCACTAAAATAATCTCAATTTTCAAAGGATTTTCTGAGGTGGCCCTGTTATAAACATTGCTTTATTTGTTAGAAGAAATATAAATATATTTTTATAACTCTTTACTTTGATCTCATAACTGTGAAATTTTGTGTGAAACTTCGTTGAGAATTATATAGATTCTCAAGATTTATATATATTAGGCTAAAATGCATTGTGTTTAATTCAATAATATTGAAATTTTCTTTCCCGCATTGGCGTGAGCTATATTTTAAAATAGCAAAACACTCCTTCAATAATGAGATATTTCTGGACTTCTGCAAAGCGTATCGGAGCTTTGGTAGGAGGCAGCCTAAGTTTTATAAAAATAAATTTAAAACATATTATTGTGGTGAGCGTGTCTTTAGTTTTCACAAATTTATTCAGATTAATTTACTTAATATGGGATAATGTAAGAACATTTATAGAGTTAGGACAGTCAGTTCTTTGATAATTTTAACCCAGGTGACTTATTATTATTATTTTATCAGCGTGTCTTACTACCTGTTCAATCCGGCTCCATGGTGTAGTGGTCAGTGCACCTGATTACGAGTCTAGGGGTCCCAGGCTCAAATCCCGGTTGGTACCTTGGGTAGTCTTCTCTTTAGAGGAATTATCCCAACGGTCACCAGGGTTTTGAAAATTAGGTTTAAGATTCCCCCTATCCCACACCTCCATATTCAATATCATCACTTCATCTCATTGAGGGAACGTGTAGACAACCTCCATAGGTGTACCCCGGGTAATACTCTGTGCCACCAGAGTGGCTAGTAGTCTACATACAGGTGACCAAACCTGGATGCCATATCTCTCCCGGTCAGTAATGCCATACGCTAAAAAAAAAACTTACCTGTTCAGGTTTTACGCATATATTATAATTACCCTAATCCGCTTGGGATGAGGAAAGAAACACTTTAAAGGTAATGTATCAGTATTTGCCTGGATTGAGAGTGGGAAACCATTTAGGAAAAACCACCATCAGTCGACCCGACCGGAATTTGAGGTCCGATCTCCTCGTCATCAGCAGACCAGTCTAACACGGGCGTGACAACGCCTTAGACCACTCAGCCACTGAGACGGGACTTCTCCGGCTATAATACACAACTGTGTTAGAGAGGGAAAAGGCATTTGCATGGAGGGAAATAGGGAAACCCGCATCGGAGAGCGCGCGGATTTAACGTAAAGCTCGTCTAGTATGGTTAGTATGGTTTCACTAATGTGGTTACATTTCCTCTGAATTCTACCTTCCTTAGTCTTCCCCATTAGTGCTAATAAATACTGATATGCCATACGGGTAGTTAAACAAGATTTTTTTAAAGAGGATTGGGGAAACTATTTAAACTTCAGTACACACTGCCGGGATTCGAACAAATTTTTCCCGGTAGCCGGTAAATCAAACAAGAAGTGACCGACGTTTTTTGTCCTTGGTGATTGAAGTGTGACTTTATTAAGAGTAGTGTAAAATCATTTATATTGAGAAGAGAGTAAGTTCTCAGATAATATGTGAACGATATGTTTCCGAATAATGGTTTGAATCCCAAAGAGGGATAATTTTTAATTGTACTATCAATTACTTTTCAATCAAAATAATTAAAGCTGGTTTAAAGAAAATAAACAAATGTGTAACTTTACTATAAAAAACACTAATGAACCATCAAATTCAAAAGATCACTCTTTTAAACGTCTGCCCTCATGCATACAAGAGAAAGAGATGTATTATGTTTGGGCCTATTAATCAATCAGTCAAAACTTAAAGAGACAAACTAATCACAAAGTTAATAAGCAATCCTAACACTTGGCTCACTAGATGTCTCACCACTAACAGACCACACCAACTAACAAGATTTCCACATGCATGCACACAAGCGCACATACAATCATACACACACACACACACACACACACACACACACTCATTCTCTCACGCACATATAAAGTTATACTTTTACTCACACAAATTATGAATACACGTTAACACACAACACACACATTCAATCATATACAGTAGCCCATGGCTTCTTTGGTGCTGACTGACAGTTCACAGATGACTTCTGACAATCAACAGGTCTTTACCTAAAGTTTGACTGTCAGAAGTGACAGCTGTTAAACACATGTTTTTGCAGATTATATGGTTCGACGTAGGGATACATAATTTGGTCTGGTAACTTTTCAAAGCCGTCAGCTGTCAGTTGTGAGCTATCACTCAGCACCAAAGAAGCCATGGGGCTACTTTACTCACTCGCATACAGTTATTCATGCAATCACACATACACACAATAATACACACTCACTCTCACAGTATCCAGTCAACAATTATAGTGTTATACAGTGTCTAAGTGTACAGAATAGTTTTTAAAACATGTTTATTGTTCGTACCAGTCGCAGACTCTCCTGTCCTGTTTCTAAAAGGATGACTAAAGAACTTACTACACGCTCTATTATCGCTATCTCGCCCTTGACCAAGCTAGTGGGACTTGTAGCGACTGCAATAAGGAAAGTTTTTTTTTTACAATTGTAGGTTATTTATTTTTTGTGCAGTTCGTGCACACAGATATAATTTGATGTAATGCCATTGTTCGCAGTTACGCGATAATATATTTTGTCAGAAGCCCGCACCGCTAGTAACAAGATTTGAGGTATCAGACTCGGTTTGGACTGTGTTATTCAGTGAAGTGTGGGAGTGAGTGGCTGGGATGTTGGGACGGGATAGTCGGGGAGGAAGGGGGTATAATTTACACTGGGTGTGCACCGTGGAAGGTGACTTAATCGATCGAGTGTAACCAGGTTTTGTTTTGGCTTGATCATTTGGAATTTCGTCTGTCACCTGATCTTTGTTTCGTAATGACAGTCAAATGCGTGGACCATTTTTAAAGAAATGTTGCCAAGGTTTTTTCAATCTGGATATTCGTTTCAATATAGCGGGCAATAAAAGGTTTTTTTTGTTGTTTAGTAACTCATCTCAAGTAATTTGAATTTAAAATTCTATGCGGGCAATAAAAGTTTGTTTTTTTTGTTTAATAATAGTAACTCATCTCAAGTGATTCAAATTTAAAATTCTATGCAATCAATCGAGTACCTAAGATTTTTTTTAAAATGGTGACATATTATCGAGAATGACCTCTTAAGCCACACGAACAAGGGTTATTATTTATAAATATTATATATTGTAGAATATAATATTATTAATAAAGTTTTGTCTCTAACTTGATTACCAAGGAAAAATACTTCACTTCCAAGGAGAAATTATGAAAGATATTTTAACTTGAAATAAATCCAAAGAGAGATGTTAAGATTGTAGCAATAATAACAAAGGTGTGTCGAGGCTACATCAATTTGTAGCTCAGTTTAGCGGGAATATTAGCCTTCACTAATGTACCGTAGCCCGAATGTACTAATTGTGCATCCTTTTCCTGGAGGGTCTTTTATGTCCCGATAAGGTGAGGGGATGGATGGTAGTGAATATTACGGGATGAAGCCAATGGAGATCTTAAACCTAACATTGATACTGGCTAATCTTTCCACAAACTGGGCTAAGAATGATGTAGCATAGACACGCAATATTAATACACTCCCGAAGCTGTCTTAAAATTTTGGAACGACCATTTATACTTTACACGAGGTGACCTGGCGGTCTAGGGGTAAGGTGCCAGACTTCTGTGCTGGCGGCCGGGGTTCAATTCTCGGTCCCGGCACAGATTTATCTGATTACCAAACCCTTCCTTCACCTCTGACAAGACATCTTGTGAATGTGGGGAATGCCAGGCCTCCACCGTGGTTCGGATTCCACGTTAAACTGTAGGTCCTCCATTTCATCTCACAATCACCCTACCATTACACATTAGCGTAAGTGCGTATAACCCGAACGGGTAGTAAGACGCGGTGCTAATAATAATAATAATAATAATAATAATAATAATATACTTTACAAGATAGAAGGAATTTTGTCCTTTCTTTTTATAAAGAACTTATAGAGGTTACGATGGCTAGCCTATGGCCCCAAAGGCTGGCGAAAATTAGGAAGACGTTTGTATCCCTCGGATTAAGCCGCTAAATAATCTTTGTGTCATGCAAGGGCTAAAAAATAAATTTTATAAGACAATATTACACACTTTTTCATATTGTATGTTAAAGCTTGAGATTTTTTTAAATAAGTTATTTGTAAACTACTTTCAAATGATTGATATGTGTAAAATAAAAATATATTCTTATTTATCATAAAATAACTATTCCCAGATACCCATTTTGAATTAAATACTATTGGTCATTCTCGAAATATTTCAAATTTTCTAGAATTTATCGTAAGTTACTTACCCTTAAATTAATTTATTTTTAAAAACCAACAAATATAATTTATTATAAAGTAAAATAGTTTCCAAACACCAATTTTGAATAAAATTATTAGGGCTATTTTCAATTTTTTTCTTCCATAAATCAGTCATCAGTAAACTACCTTTAATATGAGAATTAAGGTGAAAAAAATCCCAAGGTATTTCCCCATAACATCTAAAAATAAATAGTATGTTGCACCACACAAACCTTCTCCCACGTTTATCTTAAAATATACATTTACTAAAAACTTGTAAGATTCGGGAAACAAAATAATACTTTTATCTTCTATATATTGTTGTGTAGAAACACTACACCAAAGATTATTAATAAAATAATATAAACTGTTATTTACTATTTGGCATTATGAATTAGGAACATTGTTACAGAAAAATTGAGAAAAGAGAAACATATTTGTCCACCACAGAAAATAAGAATCAAGTTCATTTTCAATTACCTGAATTAAAAAGTATATATATTTGTTTATAGTTCAGAAATTATTGGTTTAGAAAATATTTCAAACAAAAGATTTTTATTTTTAATAGTGCTTCAGCTTTACAACGAAAAGTTATTTCGTATCTCAAATAGTTGCGGAGAAATGATGAAAATTGGAATAGTTCCCCATGTAAAGTACCCTCAAAGTCATTTTCACGAGAAAATTAGAGCTACCATCTTATTTATAATGATAAACAAAGTCTAGATATCAAATATAATCAAAATCATTAGAGCGAATTTTGAGAAAATATATTTGTTCTCTTTTTGCCTTTAGGTAAACTACCCTTACATTTAGGGTTGGATATAGAATTTCCAAAAACCCCTGGGGGAGACCTTATGAAAACCCCAGATACCAAGTTTTAGCCAATCGGTAAAATAGTTTCAACTCTAGCTCAAGGTACAGACAGACGGACGGACGGACGGACAAACAGACGGTACTGTGAAAATAACTTTTTTGGTTTTAGGGGGGTCATGTGAAACGTCAACATTTTTGATCAAAATCTCAAGTTCAATTTTTTTGACGATCAAAATATTTTTATCCGAGGGGAGGAGAGAAATGAATTAAGTATGAACAAAATTCATCACATCGTTTCAGATCTGTGGCCAGGAACAGACGGAAATGTAATGTCCACATTTTTGGGTTTGGACACACATAACATGTAAAGATTAATCATTATCTCAAGGCCTAAAATGTTCATGATCTCACTACTTTCTATTAATATTAGAAAGTAAAAACAAATCAATCAAATATAAATATTACAAATATACGTAGTTCTCAGATGATGTCATATATTCACACACACATATGATCTTAACCTTTTCCAAACCGGTCAAATCAACTTATTTTGTTAATATCAAAATATTAATATTATTGTAAAAAGTTTTACAATCAGTACTAACATTTAGTTATGAATAAAATGATAGAGTATTAGGGAAAAAAAAGTAGAACACAAATAAAAGAAAATACACTAACACAAATTTAAACACACTTCAATATTTCGATGTTATTAAAACACCTTCCTCAGGAAGTAGTAGTAATTAGACTTCCTGAGGAAGGTGTTTTAATAACATCGAAATATTGAAGTGTGTGTAAATTTGTGTTAGTGTCTTTTCTTTTATTTGTGGTCTACTTTTTTTTCCTAATACTCTATCATTTTATTCATTACTAAATGTTTTTGCTCAATGCACTTTTTTCATACATACAATCAGTACTAAGTAATTTGTCATTATCTTATTTAATTCAATTAGTGATATTAAGAAAAAAGAACATACGTTTGGTGCAGATGCATTCGAATGGGGTGATCTGCTCTAAATCGGAAGGTTAAGTTCAAATCCCAGTCAAGTGTAATGGAGTTGTGATTTAAATATATGTTTCCATAGACTATCAAGACGAATACTTGTTAAATTCCATAGTAATCTACCTTCCTCATACTGTCTTTAAATTGGCTTGTTAGACTATCTTCAAACTGGTGTATGGAAGCGTTGAGCTACTCAAATATTCTAGAAAAATCACACTCATTACTATTTTCACTGAAAATAAATATAAAATAAAGTCAAGATAAATAATTAATTAGTTCTGTCAAAACTATGGAGACCTTGACAAATATGGTCGGATCACTAACCACGAATGCAAAATGTATAAAGTGGCGCCAAACTCTGACGCGGTCTGGCGAAAGGAAATCATGCGTTGACTTGTCTGTCCATCCAATTCTTTAAAAAGGACATAGACGTATAATAGAGCTTCAACCTTAGTATAGTTGTACATAATCTAAATAACCTTTTAGGAGATAAAATAAAATAAATATATAGTAGCGAACAATAATATTGGGAAATTATATAATATTTTCTAAGGCTGATATAATAAATGATGACATACTATGTCAAAAATGGCAGCTTTAAAAAATAGATTGGAGAGTGATTAAGTGTCAGACAAGGCTTTTCAAATGTCAGTTAGACTATAGTTATGCTTTATACATAGTACTTGTCGTCTTATCACCTTATTTCTAATGCTCTTAATTTCTCAAACCAAATAAAATAAATAATTAAGAAAAGCTTTGCCAGAAAAACTATAAGATTTGGTTAAGATTTATTTTGAAGAGAAAGGGTGGAAAGAATTATCTGTAATTAAAATGACAGGGATATCCCACCAGTCAGGATTCGAGCTTCGACCTCCTCACCACCAATAAACCAGACTATAAATACACTTTTGTCTGCCCCCCAGTGGAGACTATCATTAGTCTTAACAAAAGGGGTATTTAACGAATTATAAGTGTGAAAAAGATAATAAGATGAAATGCATCCGCATTAGCGTGAGGAAAGAGGATTGTAAAATAAATTAAAATTGTTGAAAACTACCCTCCGATGCACCCGGCCAAGATTCGAACTTCGACTTTCCATCCTCGACAATAACAGTCTATTGTGAGCCTGACATCTTAGACCACATGAACACTGATGTGGTGGGGAGGGGGATCTCTCTCTCTCTTATATATAGCTACAATTACTGTTATGACATTAACAAAAATCACTAAAACAATTATAATAACTATACATCCAATTATGTGATCCATAAACGAAACCTTAACTTTAATCAGTAAGGGAAAAGTGCAGGGGCTGCAAAAACCAAAAAGTAAGTGTTTATAAAGTTTTTACATCAAAACTTTTTTTGGTTAAAAGAACTCCAGTAGAAACATGGAATTTAATTTTCTTCACATGATGATCTCAACTGTTCTTAAATATCCGTTCCAGGGTCACCTGGAATTTAATGACAACTTTTCTCTTCATTTAAATAGTTTCTCATCTAATGCCACTGTGCTCATGACAGATATTCAACAACTGTTGATATCAACATGATTAGAAAATTAAACTCTCTATGTTTATACTGAAACGATATTTTATTTATTTTTTCCACCCCCACCTTAAGTACATTATAGAACTTTAGAAAGTATCGAATCCAAGATCCGAAAAAATAAACAATTTTTATTTATTCAAATTTTCAATTTGTTTTAGAGCCCTAATACTGCTTGTTGGTGGTTAAACCCCAACGTAATTAAAGGAAAAACTTAACAACCGACCCAGATAATTTATTTATCAATTAAATGAATGTATGAATTCATTATGTAAAAAAAAAGTTAGAATTTAGTTACTATTTGTATTTTTATTTCCTCTTATGTTCATTTCAAGTTTAGGATTCAAATTCGGGATATGTATGTTAAAAGAAGATTTAAATTCGTAAACTAGTAGATTTCATCCAACACTTAATACACATTAAATAATATTAAAATAAATTTTTAAAAAAGCTCCATGGTTTTCGACCACAATCTAATGATGATAGTGCTAATATTTGTATACAAAGGGTGTCATGTGGTCAGAAAAACGAACCATCCAGCCCGTTAACCTCAGTTTTCTAGACCTAAGCCACTACATAGTTAATCAAGAAGTTACTCACTTGTCCTCACTATTCTGTCCCAGCCCTACTGCTTCAGAGGAAGATTCTGTAGGTCCCGGGGATCGAACACAGGACATCTGGATCTGTGGCCAGGCATTCTGACCACAAGACCAAAGGGGCGGTCATATGAATAACAAAGTGATATAATGTCATTGCTAAAAGCCAAAAAGTTTGTATTTTCTTAAAAAGTTTGTTGCGACCATAATCGTGCTGTACATATCACGTCACGACTAAATTGTCAGGAATATGTTTTGATAAACAGCGCCGCCTTATATGTTGAGGTACCAGATAGTTTCAGAAGTGGTCCTTGACCATTTTTGGTGGTCACCAGACTGACTCGCACTAACGTCTAATCAAGAATGAAAAAGTGCTGGTTCGTAGCGTTGCCCCTAAAAGTGGTTTAATTTAGTACGGATGAAATAAGTTTTATTATTTCACTAGTCGACCTTATCTATGGGTGTGCCGGCCAAGGTATCAATTTCGTCTGGTATGATTTGACGTGGAGGTTAGGGTTCGAAACTCTCTGTCAGGTAATCTGAGAGTGATTTTTTCTCTTTTCTTAAAGGTTTTCTCACTCTCCTTTCACGCAAATTCTAGTACATTTCCTTTTAAAAAAATTACCTCTTTCTCCCACCATTAGCGTGATTAAAATCTATAAAACCCGGATAGATAATAAGACGTGATAAAAAATTATTAGAAATTAAAAAAAAGCCATTTATTTACGTCATTAAGTTAGTCCAATTTTTCTTAACTCTAAAAAAAGTATAACCTAAGGCATATGTTCATAATGATGGCAAATTGTCCCCGAATAAATTCAACATTCTATTTTTTTTATTGCGAGTATTTTTAACCAAATATAAACTGAAACACTTTCCATTAGCACTATTTATGGTCATAAAAAGTGAGTAGGTTGTGTTCTCATCTAAAAAGCGAAATACAATTTACATGTAAATCCAATCTGTCAATAGGGTCATTCACAACTTTAAACAGATCAACTCGCGCTACTGTTCTTTCTATATCATATGACCATTAGCACTTAGTACCTAGAACTTGTAAGCCAAACCAATTAAAAGAAAAGGACTGAATACGGCAGTGTTTTAATGAATTCATAAATCATACTGGCGGTGTATTTATTCGTAAGGGGAATACAAAAAAGAAAAAAACTTAAGTAAAACAAATTATTCGTTGGTTGGACGCGCGGTCCACCACTTTTGTGTCGGTGTAGGTCCTTATAAGGTAGTAACTTCTAGATCGACTGTGGTGTCTTGAAGGAACCCCCGTGGATTAAAACCCCACAATTCATCTCATAAATTACCCGGAGCATTATTATTTGGGGGTTGCGCGCAAGCTCGACATGAAACTGCTGATAATCGGTAAAGGCTTACCAACATTTAAAAATACACACACACACACACATATATAATCCCCTTCTTATTTTCTCTAAGGTGGCCTGGCGGTCTAGGGGTAAGGTGTCAGACTTCTGTGCTGGCGGCCGGGGTTCAATCCTCGGTCCCGGCACAGATTTATCTGATTACCCTTCCTTAAACTCTAACAATACATCTTGTGAATGTGGGGAATGCCAGGCCTCCACCGTGGTTCGGATTCCACGTTAAACTGTAAGTCCCCCATTTCATCTCACAATCACCCTACCATTACACATTAGCGTAAGTGCGTATAACCCGAACGGGTAGTAAGACGCGGTGCTAATAATAATAATAACAATAATAATACTTTCTCTTGACCCTTCTAAGGGAGAAAGTATTGTGATTGTAATACAACTAATCGAGATTTTGATAAATGTCGACCTTTGAACTCTAAAAAAGTGGTTTCGCGATGTTGTATGTGTGACTGTTTGTATCTTGTTCTGGAGCCGAAACAATTTTACTGATCGTGTTAGAACTTGGTATCTAGGGCTTTCATAAGTTCCCCCAAATAAGTTTTTGGAATCAAATATCTAGCACTAAAATTAAGAGTAGTTCATATAAAGGCGAAAAAAAGAAGTTTTTTCTCTTAATTAGCTACAAGAATGTCGATGAAAACGCGCAATCAGGCACAGTATAACATTACAAACAAAATGACAACCACGTGCTTCAGTGGCGCCATGGTCTAAGGCACTACTCTCGCAAGAGATTAGACTACTGATGACGGAGATATTGAGGTTTAGTGTACTGAGAGGAGTTTTTCCAAAATGGTTTTCCACTCCCTCTCCACCCAAATGCAGGTACACCTCCTCTAAATACAACCTTTTTCATCCCTAAAGTCATTAGCGTAATTAGTATACCAGCGTATAACTTCAACAGTTAGTAAGACGCGATGCTAAAAAAAAATTGACAACCGGCCCCATGGTGTAGTGGTTAGTGTACCTGGCTACGAACCTAGGGGTCCCGAGTTTGATTCCCGGCCGGTACCATGGGTAATTTCCAGAAAGGGGAACTGTCCCGATGGTCCTCAGGGTTTAGTTAATTAATTAGGATTAAATTAAGTTTAAGTGTTTCTATTGGGTTCACACCCTCATACTCACAATCACCATCCCCTCATCTAATCGGGACAGGGAAAGAGCCTCCACGGAAAGGATGTACGATTAGTACATTCGGGCGTACCCTGGGTAACAGTACATTAGTACTGGATAATCTTTCTATAAACTGGGCAACTAGTGGTGCAGCCCAAACACACACACATATACCTATATATATATATATATAGTATATATATATACACCAAATGGTGCATCTCATTTCATAGGGAAAATTACTTGGAGGGTGCGTTACTTAGCGGATACATGGCCTACAATTTTTGTCATATCCCCGCGAAGAGTTGCTGAGATATGATCTTTGATCAACAGTGATGTTCATTTATTCTCAATATGTTTCTGTAATAGTGTATATTATTTTATTCATGATCTTCGATGAAATAGGATGATCGACTTTCCATTATGTTTCTGCAAAAATATATATAATTTTATTTCACATATCTTACAAGGTTTAAGTTTTTTTTGTAAGGAGCGAGAAAATAGTTGCATTGCGCCGTAACATTTATTTGTGCTATGCACATATGTACACTAAAAACAGAAAAAGTATAATTTTGAGTCCGTACTAGTTATTTTAGCGGGGTCCAAGGCCCCTGCCTCCCGTGACTGAGTATTCTTTATTTGTTTCAGCACCTTTTCTTACTACCCATTCGAGTTATACGCTTATATTCTAATTATGCTAATTGGTAAGGGGTGCGAAAGGTTTAATTGAAAGGAAGTATATCCATATTTGCGTGGAGAGAGAGTAGGAAATCATCTGGGTAAAAACCACCCTCAGTACACCCGATTGGGATCGGACCATGATTTCCCCGTCAATCTACTGCGAGAGTTACGCCTTAAGAACATGCGGCCATTGAAGTGGGCTACCGGTTATAATCCTCTTAAACTAGATAACCCAAACTAAAATACTGAGTAGTGTGAATTTTAAGAACTTGCATCGGCACTTCCGCAAGAAAGGATGTCAAAAAGGCCAAAATATGAAAGAAGAAAAGGCTCAACGTATTCGGTTGAGGCACCCATGTTAGAGTCAAGAACTATAACCTCTCATCTAGCTCTGTGTCAGATAGCTCTGATCGGAAAAAACTTTATGGTGGCCGCCTACCAGAGCGCTAAGACGCCTTGCACATGTTCAGAAATCTCACGTTATTTAATCATTTAATTGACACACAAACATATGGTTCGCGACAAAATGGAGTTGAGGTTGTCTTTAATATTGAGATTAAAAACTTACATTTAAAGTACGAGTATCATAGATTTTTACTTTCTCTTATCTTACAGATATATAAAATATGGTGATCGTCAAAAAAATCGAACTCGAGATTTTGATGAATCTTGACGTTTCATGACTCCCTGAATCCGAAAAAGTGGTTTTTGAATTTTTGTCTGTCTGTACCTCCAACTAGAGCCTAAACTGTTTTACCGATTGAGCTAAAACTTGCTGTCTAGGGTTTTCATAGGGTTGCCCCGAGGTTTTTTTTAAAATTGGATATCTACCCCTAAAATTAAGGGTAGTTTACTGAAGGGCAAAAAGAGAAAAAGTCGATTTTCTCAAAATCGGCTCTAACGATTTTGATTGAATTTCGTTTATAAACATTAATAAATATTACAAACAAAATGGCTACTCTCAATATTTCGGCAAAATGGCTTTAAGGGCTCCGGTCTGATGTGTAAATTAACATTTTTTATAATATCTCCGAAACTATTTGAGATATGAAAACACTTAGCATAACAAATATGTATATATATTTATAATACAAATATTTTATTCGAAACATATTTTTATAAAATCAATAACTTTCAATATATACGCAATTATATATATTTTTTAACTTTTTGGACATTAAAGTTTAAGTATTGCGACCGTAAAAAAAATCTAACCTGAAATGTTGATGGATGTCGACATATCCCCCTTGAACCCTAAAAAATAGTCTTTGCAATGCCATCTGTCTGTGTGTCTATTAAAACTTAAAATTAAGAATAATTTTATAAGGGGCGAAAAGAGAAAAAATAGGTTTTCTCAAAATCCGCTCCAACGATTTTGATTAAAATTCGTATCTAAGCGTTGATTAAGATTATAAATAAACTGGCTATTTTCATTTTCCCATGAAAATGATTTTAGGATACTTTACAGAAGCGTTAATTTCCGTATCTCCACGATTATTTGAGATAATAAACAACTTATCATTGCAAAATCGTAGGACTATTAGAAATAAAAAACTTTTATTTGAAATATATTTTTATAAACGCAACCGTTTCTGAGATATTTGCAAATATATTAATACAATTTTGTGAGCTTTAGTTGTAAACATATACTACTTAAGTCTTAACGCAATAATTACTCCAATGCCATAGAGTAATTAAATATAAGTATCTAAAAAAAGTATGTTATTTTTCCTTAAACCTCTTAGGAGAAATGTCTGTACAGCAATGATCTATCTCCATTTTAGACTCATTAGTCAATATTTAAATTTTTATTGGTCAAAATTTATAAATGAGGGATTTAATATCAATGCGATGACTTGAAGACGTGCAACACCTAATAAAATGTTAAAATTTTACCTGTAAATCGAAATTCTAATACGAAGTGTTGACCCTTGTGGACCCAATATTAATCTTTTTTATTGGTCCAAACATACAAATGAGGACATTAATTCTTTAAAAATAAAAATATAAGATTTAAAACAGAAATTTTGATGAATCTTGACGTCAATCTTGCCTTCTTACATTATTCCGTTCAGAAATCTTACGAGTTTATAGAAAGAGAGAAAAAGTCTGTGCGGTGCACCGTACCATTTATTTTAAATCATGAAAAGGTGAAATTAGTTCATTTTCAATTATATTTCAGGTAAAAATGTCGCTGCAATGATATCGTAGTAGTTAAAGCTATTTTTTTAAATAAACTTCAACAGAAAATTCTAAGACAACCGAAGATTGTTTTAGTAGTTATAAAGATGGAGGTAGGAAAATAAACGAAAGGTAAGGACAGTATTTTTTAAAGTTTTTAAACAAACATTTTGGCCCAGATAAAAATAAATACTTCAGAAGATACGTTTAGTTTAATTTTTAACCCATATTAATATAAACAACTCTTGAATATTTGTCAAGGGCACAGGGGAATTTGGTCTATGCCTTTTAAATGAAGAGAAAAAAGCTATGTTAAAATTTTGCATTGCCCAACACAGACAATCAGGAACTAATGAGATTAATATATGTTGAAAATTAAACTAAATGCATCTACTCAAGCAATATTTGATTTGTTTTGTCCAAAAAATGATTTTGTTCTAAAATTGGTAAAATTACGGACACACTGAAAACTCACTTCCCATTCCACTCCAAAGTAAGATTCAAACTTGTCATTCCGATAAAAAAAATTGTAGCAATGTGAGGAGATTTTCCTCCAATAGTGCGGCGTCCTTAACGAAAAGTACTGCACAACGCCCATTAAAAGTTAGCTCGCTACTCAACAAAGTAATCAGTTCTAACAATGGCTATCAACATGCAATAGGCCTACCATATAATTCTCGCTTGTCTAATCCTTACAAAGCAGGCCCTATACTAATGGTCATAACGGAGATGATAATGACGATAAAGATAATGCTTTCTTTCTTCCTTCCTCTCCCCCGCTGACTGAAGAAATTGATCACGAAATACTCTTTAAGTTTCACCATTTTCATCTTGGTTCACCAGTCAAGGTAAGAAAAAATGCGCTGAGTAATGCCATTATTACGCCTTTCATTTGTTTTGTGGCCAGCCTTTTAGTCGTGGTTGGTGTGGCGACACCGACAGCTGATACCAGGGGACACATAGTTTGACGTATGAATACAGGAAGGTAGATAGTAACTATTAGAAGAATTCGCTAAAATTATTCACATCGCTATCCGATTACATCATATCATACACAATTTACACATTGACATCATAATAGGCGAGTAGGAACAGAGGTATCGCAGGATTAATGTAGGAAGAAATCGTATTTGACAGTTACAAAAGTTACTAAACATTATTTAATATATTAATACGTCAATTCATGTGATCTACAGCTGTCAAGCTGTCACTTCATAATATATAAGCCTATATAATCAATATATATTAATAAAATAAACCTAATAATACAAGTAGTTGGGTGTCTACCTCATTGGTCATGGGATAAAGCACTCGCCTCAAGACTTGATGTTCGTGGGTTCAAACCCAGCCGTGGTCGACGGATTATTCTTGAGAAATAAAAATCCGTAACACATCTTCCTCTAGAGGGGAAGTTCAGCCGTTGATCCTATGTCGATTGTGGCATGTAAAGGAGCCCTGGAAGGTGTGTGAAAATACCTTTCCTGGCATAATTGGTAGACCCTTTCGCGCTCGATACTAGACATTCAGTGTGTAAGGCAACGGGTAACTAACTATCACACGTCCAGAATTGCCCCTAGTACACTGTATTTCTACGAAATGGTGCAGGAAGCTGAAGGGCTGGATGGATTGAAATTACATTTAACCAATCTTCAGGTTGGTGACTTAAGAATAAATCAATTTTTTTTCTCTCAAAGGTTTTTACTGCCAGAATGTTACTATAAATCAAGCTGTCCATAAAAACCTCATATGGACTGTAATGGATGAGTAGAAAAATACTGCAACTGTAAAATACGAAGGGGTCTATATTATATCGGAGCCGATTGTACTTCACTCAATGAATATCCAAAACCTGTCAAAGAAGAAATAAACCAACTGTAAACATAGTTATAGGCTACGGCGAATAAAGCCACGATTGATTAAGGCAGTTAAATGAAAGCTGTTTTTTTTAACTATCTATAGTATTTAAACTGACTGGTTGAGCTCTCTCTCTATCTCTCTCTCTCTCTCTCTCTCTCTCTCTATATATATATATATATATATAATTTCAGAGTGAGACCCAGCCACTTGCAAAATACATTGGTCCTTATCAAAGGCATCCCAAAGACTATGTCTTGCATAACTAATTTAAAAAAAAAAACTAACATATATGTTTGTATAGCATATATAAGTTTCTACTTTGACAAACCTGGTATTTTATACAATACTTTTCTATAACTTTACAAAATACAAATATTTATCCAATTAAAAGCAATGATTGAGAAACTACAATTGATAGTTAATGGTGTATTATTGCTATGATTCGATTAATATTAGTTACTAGCTAATTACACATTATTCCCAATGGATGTGTAAAATAATACGACCGTGTTTTCATTCCATGATTAGCTTCAGCCAACGAATTTATAGCATTATTATTATTATTGGTTACGACTTGGTTTACCATTCTCATAGTTTAATAAAATGGCGGACGTAAATTTTAATTAACGTATTATGTTAACTAGACGTGCGAGTTATGTCGATGCGAAATTTCAGTACAATTTGTGTGGTGGTTGTTGCGTGAAAGAATGGCAGACCAAAACCAACTCTCTATTATATTATTATTATTATTATTATTAGCACCGCGTCTTACTACCCGTTCGGGTTATAAGCACTTACGCTAATGTGTAATGGTAGGGTGATTGTGAGATGAAATGAAGGACCTACAGTTTAACTTGGAATCCGAACCACGGTGAAGGCCCAACATTCCACACACTCACAAGTTGTGATTAATACACGTCTTGTCAGAGGTGGAAGAAGGGTTTGGTAATCAGATAAATCTGTGCCGGGACCGAGAATTGAACCCCGGCCGCCAGCACAGTAGTCCGACACCTTACCCCTAGACCACCAGGTCACCAATATTATATTAGTAGGATTTATTGTCTAGTGTCTCAACAGCAATCATGTCATTTGTACAATCCTGTTTTACATATTATAATTATATGAAATGATAGGTGACAACACACACCAAAATACTTATTCCTGATTGGTAAGCCGAAAATATTTGACCATACTATTCCAACATTCCGAATTTGTAAAGTAAAAACTTTACGATTTTAAAGTTTAAGTCACATTTGTGTCCGATTTTATTGTTTGACATACTTCAGGTTCTTAAAGTCATAAATTCAAGCAGAAGCTTTATGTATAAAGTTAATAGTTATGAAAGTGTAGGCCTACAAGACCAACCTTCCTCCACACCTCCTAAAAACATAAACACTACTGTGCTAAAATATTTAAAAACTGTTGAGATTACTATGTGTAAAAAAATGTATCTCCTGAAGAAATATTTATTTTATTTTGAGGAACAAAGTTTTTTGCTATTAAGACTGAAAAAATACTTTCCTTAACTCACTTCCCCCTGTAACCCCACCTTATTATTGACATTTCTCAGGCGTCGGCAACCTTTTTGGGCCGCGTTTTACATCATCAAAGGTCCCGTGATCACCCTTCGTTTTTCCACTCTAGTTTTAATTTATTTTCTCTACATTTTGTATTTATTCCTTAAATTCAATATTTCTTTCAATACTTATGTCCCTGCCTTTATAGTAAACACACGAATAAATAAAATGTTCGTACATTCCGTCTAACCTGAAAGTTAGCAAGCAGTCTTACCTTGTCTGATTACGCTATGAACTTACCTTACAAGCTGTACCATAGTGGAACCAAGCAAGACCTTGACTGATTACACCATGACCGTACCTAACAAGCTGTACCATGGTGGAATAATGCAAGGGAAGCTTTCCTTTTCGTGAAGATATAATTATCTTAGGCAATCGACTGAAAATTGCTACGAGATCGATATTTTGCCGACCCCTGATTTAAATAGTTTAAAATAGCTTTTTTTTTTATCAACTCTGAGTGAAGTGCTCTAAGTGAAGATGAGTGTAGATCTTCACCCTGCGTTCTTTACTCTATTTATAAGTACTAACCTAATTGAAATGTTTTTTGTTTATGTTAGTTTGGACCCCCCTTTGCGCCGAAAATCTAAGCCTTAGATGAAGATAGATATAAATAGGTGGTGTCCCCGTGGGGCCTATATGTGTACCAAGTGTGTTCGTGACTTGTCTCAATAGATGGACAGACAAGAACACCCCATTAAGCTATGAAAATAATAGTCGTGCATTCCATCACTCTCTGAAAATAAAAATCAGTTTGCTAATCGTTCATCAAGCAAATAAAAGAAAACACCTATTCCACCCTTTCCTAAGTTTATTATTTATTTTAACAGTTAAAAAAGCCACAAGTCTAAAAGCACATGTGTTCGGTTCCAGATAGCACACACTAACGATGTTTTGATAATTAATTCAATGGCTAAAACGTTCTCAAATAATGATCACAGCTATCACGAAATAAAAGGCAAAGTTGCTGTACCTATTATCACAAGGTCATTTTAATCACCCTCGTTTTGTGGGTAGATAATGTTACCAACAAAAATAAAATCACCCACTTCGGTGACCATCTAATCTTGCAGTAGACTAGACTGCCGATGACGAGGAGATCAAGGTTCGAATCTCGGTCGGGTGTACTGAGGGTGGATTTTCAAAATTGTTTTACGCTCTCCCTCCACACAAATGCGCGTACACTTCTTCCCAAATAACCTTCCTAATCCTTAAAACCATTAGGGTAATTATTACAAAAGTGTATAGCCCAAACGGTTAGCAAGCCGCGGTTCTAAAAAAATCCCTTCCAGAGAATGGTTTGTGTGTCTGAAAATTACAAGTTAAATGCATATTTTCCAAACAAATATTTTATTTTACTTTTGTTTAAAAAAAGAGGGAATCACTGTTTATTATATCTTCTGCGCATGCGTGTGCATAAAAAGGATTATGGTAGGAAGATTTTTAGAAAATACAAAACTTTTTTTCTGTTAACAATGATAGCATTTAGCTTTATTATTATTTTAGCACTACGTCTAGTATTATAAATAAACGGGTAAGTTATTGATAATATCTATACAAAATAGGGGCTGGAGATCCCATGACTTGACAAATAAAATATATGAACATGGTTTTAAAATATTTTATCTTTTTTTAAGGTGGGGATTTAGGGAACGCGATGAAAGATAAGTGTTTCTTTTTATAGAAAAACATATTTTTTTGTCAAAATAAATCAAATATTGCTCCAGTAGAAACATATAGAGTTTAATTTTCTTCACAGGTTGACCTCAACAGTTCTTGAATATCTGTCAAGGGTCTCCTGGAATTTAATGACAACAATTCCTTTTCATTAAAAATGTTTCTCATCTAATGCCGCTATGCTCATGACAGATATTCAACAACTGTTGATATCACCATATCAAGAAAATTTAACTCTATGTTTCTATTGGAGGCTGGATTAATATTTTATATATTTTGCCCAAACAATGTATTATTATAAAAATGCAAAAACATTGGCTTTTTCTATTGTTCCCTACATCCCCACGATAAGTCAACAAGCCAAAGGTTGATTTGATGTGATTTCTAGCTCTCCAGAGTTGGTCATAGGCCCAGCCCTTCGTCTGGTTATTGCTGCCCGCACCATCTGGTAGAAATCCCATGTAGCATACTTGGGGAGTTCAGGAAGTGTAGCGATTCCCCATTGCCTTCCACATTGAATGCCTATAAGCGAGCGCGAAACGGCCTACCAATTTTGCCGGGAAAGGTATTTTCACACAACTTACAGATTCCTTTTATATACCACAATCGACATGGGACTGACGGCTTTTCTTCCCCTCTGAAAGAAGTTGTGCTGCAGATTTGTATCGACCTCAGACAGATGTGAATCCATGAACATCGGGTCCTAAGGCGAGAACTTTAATCCAATTCCACTGAGGTCAACATAGCTGTCAAAACTGTCAAAATGTTCCTTCCAATCTAGATCAGATTATACTTTGAGCATCATTGAAAACTAAGACCCATTCTACTACCAAACTACACACAAGTTTTTATGATATATACTTGTTTTGTGAATAATAGTTATGATAGTTGGTTGTACACGCGGTAATTATTAACTCTTACTTAATTTAAATATTGAATATTGTCTGAAACATCGCCCGTGTGTTAATGGTATGAGACAGGGGTCGGCAGCACGTCAATCTCGCAGCAATTATCAGTCCATCATGTAAAAGAAAACGACATCATCAATTAAGGGCAAGCTTACCTTGCATTATTCTACTATGGTACAGCTTATACCCGCCTCGGTGGCGTAGTTGGCTAACGCACTAGTCGTGTTGAGCTCGACTGCTGAGGACGGGGAGATCGAGGTTCGAATCTCGGTCAGGTTAACTGGGGTAGGGGGGTCCTAAATGGTTTTCCACTCTCCCTCCATGCAAGTGCGGGCTCACTTCCTCTAATTCAACCTTCTCAATTCCTAATCCAATAGCGTAATTAGTACTTAAAGCATATAACCCGAACGGGTAGTAAGACGCGGTTCTAAATAATAATAATAATAATACAGCTTATAAGATAGGGCCATAGTGTAATCCGTTAAGGTAAGACTACTACCTTTCAGGGTGAACGGAGTGTACATGTTATTTACTTTATATAAAGGCAGGGACAAAAGAATTGGAGGAAATATTGAATTTAAGCAACAAATACAATATATATATATATATATATATATATATATATATAAAGAATTAAAAGTAGAATAGAAAAACGAAGGGTGATCGCGGGACCTTTGATAAATGTAAGTCACTCGCGGGCCAAAAAAATGTTTCCGACCCCTGTTTTTAGATATTCACTCTTTTTTGCCAGTTTCGTCCTGTTGACCAATTAGCAAACATATTAGCTTTAGAGTTGGGAGTGTAGTGCAATGTTAACTACCAGTCAGTAAGTTGTGTGACGACATAGCCTGTGAGTTTAAAAAGTTCAAGTTAAATACCCCAATAAAAAAAATTCATCCTTAGATTAAATACTCCAACAAAAAAAAAATTATTCAAGTGTTTATCTTAGCGAACATCTCTACCGCGAACCACCGGTGTTCATACTGATGAATCTAAATGGCAAACAACAGCAGACTGATTTTTTTTAAAGGTATTTACCTTATCTTTGAGCTCGTAAATAGCTGGTCAGATCTTAATCTCGAGCATCAAACTAATTCCAACTGCTCTCCCCTTTCCCCACTTATCAAGGTATACTGTAACATTGTCGAGTGATTGCATTAATGTAAACATCTTATACCACACGCACCAAGTAATGCTGACATGATAATGACTTCTAAAAGCAACAACAAAAAAGCCTCCAGCCATTTGATAAAACGGGTTCGTCGAAATACACATATTGTCTTTATAAAAGACCTTAAGAACGAGTTTCAGCAAATGAACTTCGTTGTCATATTTTCATTTTTTACTACCGCGACTTAGCACCTGTTCTGGTTAATACGCATGTAGGATAATTATTCTAATGTGACGGGGATGAAGAATGTTCATGCATTTTAGAGGTAATATACCCGCATTAGCATGGAAGGAGAGTGGGAAACCGTTAAAGAAAAACCACCCTCAGTAGTCCTGACCGGGATTCGAATCCGGATCTCCTCGTCGTCAGTAGCCAAGTCTTACACGACAGTGACTGATGACTTAGACCATTCGACTACAGAAGCGGGTGTCTTCGTATTATATTTCGTTAAAAATGAATTTGGGACAAGTTAAAATAAATAAATTAATTAATATTTAGCACCGCATCTTACTACCCGTTCGGGTTATACGCTGTTAAAAACTGTCAACGCATATCAGCATAACATGACAGTGTTTATTAAATTACAATGAAATGTATTATACACGGTTCAGAATAATAAGATATTACAGAGATCAATTATTTATAATACTAATAATATTTAGCACCACGTCTTACTACCCGTTCGGGTTATACGCTTTAAGTACTAATTACTCTAATTGATAAGGAATTGTGAAGGTTGAATTAGAGGAAGTGAACCCACACTTGCGTGGAGGAAGAGTGAAAAAACATTTAGGAAAAACCACCCCCAATTCCCCCGACCGAGATTCGAACCTCGATTTCCCCGTCCTCAGCAGTCGAGCTCAACACGACAAGCGCGTTAGCCAACTACGCCACTGAGGCGGGTCAGAGATCAATTATTACCTTTGAAAATTCTATTATCCTTTATTCTTATTCTTTGAATTTACCCATTTTGTTTACTTTTTATATTCCAAAAATGTATGCCTGGTCAGTTTTTCTGAATTTATTTTAAATTACAATGTATTCGAAAAAATATTGAAAGCTACACATGGGTGCAGAAATAGGTCCCCCAGGAAGATTCGATCCTATGGTTTTTTTTTAAACTATGCATATAATGGAAGAGATGTTTTTACTCACGTGCTCCACGTCTTACTATTAGGCCTGGCTGTCTGGATTAAGGTGGAATATTGATTAGATGTATCCGCATTTGTACGGATAGAGACTGGGAAACCATTTAGGAAAACAATTTCAGTCCACTAGACCGATATTCAGATACCCAACTTTTTTTCATCAGAAAACCAGCAAGATGCGACTGGTGTCCTCGTCCATGTGATAGAAGTGGTGAAAATTGAAGGGTGTTAAAAGTTGGCCTACTATTGTTTTGGGGGGAACCAAATCAAAAGCAAGGACAAACACGTCTGAAGGGGGTCTTTTAGGAGACATGTATGTCAAATAGTTTCTCTTTTAATTAACAGACCAAAACTTAGTAAGTGATGTGTCAGGTTCCAGCAACCTTAAGTGGGTG
The DNA here is from genome assembly GCA_902151425.1 of Timema shepardi. Taxonomy (NCBI): domain Eukaryota; kingdom Metazoa; phylum Arthropoda; class Insecta; order Phasmatodea; family Timematidae; genus Timema; species Timema shepardi. The sequence continues at coordinate 234,648 of CABFVX010000329.1, forward strand.
GATTCTTTCGGTCAGCGAACCATTTCAAATTTCCTTTTATATTTTGAGAATAAATCACCCTAATTGTTTATTTTAAATTGTATTTTCCACGAACAACTACTAGATCAAGAGTTGAACATAAAATCCATCAGCAACGCAGTTAAGAGGAAAGCTGAGGCGACTGAAGTAAGGCCTTTAAAGTTGATCCACAAAGAGGTATATACAGAGAAAAAAACTATAAAAACATGGACTCGCAAGGGCATGAAATGTTTATGGAATAATATGCTAAAAACACTGCTTAATTTGCCTGGATCTTCCTACGAAGTTCAATTTGCCTTAGATTCACCTAAACTAAATACTACTCTAGATGAAAACTTTTTGTTAAAAAACAATAAAGAGAAGGGGGCTGTGGTATTTTCTTGTGACTCAAATCTTGAGTATTTATGTCAGAATGTAATTGTGTTAATGGATGGAACCTTTGAATACACACTGAAACATTTTCTTCAGCTTTTTACTGTACATGGGTATTTCAAAGGGTCATACATACCTCTGGTATTTTGCCTAATTAAAGACAAGAAAAAGCAGAGCTACATTGATACTATGAGAATCCTAAAGGACGGTTGCGAGAAGAGACAACTTCACCTTCAACCTTTATACATTGTGATTGATTTCGAGCAAGCGCTCCATGAGTGCATCGTGTCACCATTTCCACAAACCAAGATAGGCTGTCGATCTTATTTGGTGCAAGCAGAGTAAGCGAAACAATTTTATTTTACAACTTTACATAAATACTGTTATAATTTTCGACTTGATTACTATAGAGAGTGGAAAACCATTTAGGAAAAACCATCTTTGGTTCACTCAACCAGGGTTTTAACCCCAACTTCCCAATCATCGGCTTAAGTAATTTTGTTCAAAGTGTATCTCTGCAAAGTTTTTTTAAATGATGAATAAGACTGTATAATTGATCTTTAAAAAAAAGAATTATGGGCAGTTTACTAATGACTATTTTTAAAAAAAATTGAAATTTCTCAAAAATAGCGTTAATAATTTTGATTAAAACATACATCTTGGGTGTATTTCAGATAACAATTAATACTGTATACTTGGTTTTTGGGGAAAATTCTTTTTAAGGGTAGTTTACTGATGACTAGTTTTCAAAAATTCAAAATATTTTGAAATTATTTTTAACGATTTTGTTAATAGATAGATTGAGCTCTGTGAAGTGTGTGCCCCTCCAAAAATCATTTGTCTGACTTGTTTTTTATTTTATTTTTGTTATATTATATTATACCTTACATTTAGCTATTATTGACAATGTTTTTAAAATGGAAATTTTATTGTGATGTTATAATGTTTGATTTTGTTTTATATAGTTAAATATGGTCTTGGGAAGGGGGTTATTGGCGCAATTAGGGTCCGGTCTGGGGTGGGGAGGGGGGGCACTTTTAAGCTCTTGGCGCAATTCGGGTCCAAGCTAGGTGGATCGGTGCAATTCGGGCAAGCCCATGCTAATATGCTCTTGACAGATATTCAAGAATTACTCATAAGCTTACTTGGAGGAATATCCTCACAATGCGATATTTATTATGAGAATGGTACCTTGCAAGTCTTAAAATTAGGGTCTGTTCATTGTCCTAATTGGTGTTCTAATGATTTCAAAAGGTACTCAAGAAAACTAATTAAATCATCTACCGACACTACAGCTCACAACATAATTATTTTAACCACGTATTATAGCTGATTATAGTATGGCCATATCTTGAGGATGGAAAAGAAAAGAATATCGAAGAGAATGATGGAGATTAAGACGTTTGTGGGGGAAAAAATACCACAAAGGAGACCAAGAAAGAGATGAGAGGAGAAGATAACAGGAGGTGTGCGAGTGAGAGGATAAGAATGGAAGCAAATATAGAAGGAAAGAAGAATGCTAGAAGGAAAGAAGATGAAGTAATTGTACTAAGCTGACCCGGTTACAGAATGGAAACAGTTTTTTTTTTATTAAGGTGACGGGTTGTCGCAAAACCTACTTGAAATTTTTAAAAAATATTAGTATATTCACATTCTAACAACACATTGTAAAACCAACAAGTGTATGTAAATACTATACGAGGGACTTGGTGAGAGCCTACCATAAACCACTGGCAATCAATCAATCAATCAATCAATCAATTAATCTCTCGCTCATCCAAACAGGGCTTTGGGACTTTTATGCCCAAGTTTCAAAACTTCTAAAACGAACTTCGATCCTCTTAAGGATGTTTTTTCTTATTTTTAACCCCGCATCTTACTATCCATTCGTGTTATATGCCGATATACTAATTACTCTATTGGATTTAGAATGAGTAAGGTTGAATTTATAGGAAGTGTACCAGCATTTGCGTGAAGGGATAATGGCTAACCATGTGAGAAAAACCACCCTCAGTACACCCGATGGGGATTAAACCCCCAATTTCCCCATCATCGGCAGTCTAGTCTGTTGCGAGAGTGACGTCTTAGATCATGCGGCCACCGAAGAGGTCCTAAGGATGTTCTGTTGTGACCTAGATAAAATATGACTATTTGATTAAGGAAGACTAGATACATGTTTTTTTACCATTTACATACTTTGATCTCAAAACTGAAACATTTCGCGTGAAACGTTTAAAATGAGCTAAAGTCACCTTTTCATGTTTTGTTTTTTTTGAAATTATAAAACTTTATATATAAGTTTTTGTTTTTTTTGTTAATTATATTGGAACATGTTGTTTGTTATCTTTCACCTCTATTTAAGCGTGAGTCATAGTTTTAAATAAAAAAAACCTACTTATTTAATAACGCGAGATTTATGAACGTCTGCAATGCGTCTCGACGCTATGATTTGTGGAGAGGGTGGGGAAAAAAATCTTACCCAGGTGCAAGTGGCTTTTCTCCTTCTTTATCCCCTATAATAAGAGTGTATTTAATCTCAGGAATCCTTTGATTAGGTCGTTAATTACCCTTATAATAAACATTTGCATTTTAAAAAAAACAAGATATCAACTTTATTTTTTGATGACTTTATATATTTAATAAAATAACTATATTTTTAAAAACGTTGTCAATGATAGATTTAAAAATAAGCATTTAAGAACAAACTATTGTAGGTAGGTATTATATGATACCATAAGATTTAATCCATAGATTCAAGTATGAATGCTTTAAAAGTATATGAGAAACTTGTTTTTGAAAATCAAACAAATACAGTGATTGCTCCGAGTAATTCTTTGATTCAGAACTTCATTGTTTTAAGAGAGTGATGTTTTCTTTCTCAATATTACTATGTTTATGCTGATTTATTTGATGAGTAGTGAACAAAATAAATAAAGAGAGTATAAAAAATAGTGTGTTTTGTGAACTTTCAACTCTATTCATAGCTGTCAAGAGAAATCTTTTCAGATCTCCAGAAAATGATCTCCCGCTAAACGTCATAAATCACAGTGTACGAGTTCACGGGAGAGGACTTGGCTTAAGTTAAGTAAGAGTTGGCTCATTTATTTGATAGAAAACCACATCTGTGGACACGTGTATTGAATACAAGACAGGCCTGCTCTAGTTTCGTGGTGACAGGGAGGTCGGGGTTCAAATTATGGACAATGTAATGTGAATGTTTTTTCATAAATATAAATTCACCGTCCTTCCGGGCAAATATGGGTCAATTTCTTATATATTCTACCTGACTCATCTCTATACCATCAACGCAATTAAAATATATATAATAAGAATGGATAGTAAGACTTGATGAAAAGTACATATAAATAAATATTATAGAAAATTATTTAAAATAAGCCGTTTATTTACGTTGTTTGGTTTGCCTAACTTTTTTTTTTTTGTAAAACTTATTTTTAATTTTACAAATAGCCCTAACCACACTATATAAAAAAAATATTCACAAAGATGGTCACACGGTCTAATGTGACAATCTTGCAGCATACCAAAGTACCCGTAATGAGAAGTTCAAGGTTCGAAGTTCTATTCTCGGCCGGGTAAGTTAGGGGTGATTATCCACATGTCAATATGAGTGAATTGTCTTCTATTATTATTATTATTATTATTATTATTATATTGAATAGCAAAATTTATTGCAAAATTGCCCTTGATCATGTAGGCATTCATATCTCTTCTCGGGCTTCTCGTAATCCAAAATTATTTTTTCTCAATAGCTCTTATAAGGTAAGCCCAATAGGTCGTTGTATCCATAGCGCCAGTTCTAGATTTGTCGAAATAGACTTTTATCATAAAAGAAAAGCTAAACTCAGAGAGTTATTTAAGGAAATCCCTTATCAATAATTTACCACTAAGAGGTTCTGCCTATAATATATAAATTTTATAATATTCTTATTTAGTTTTTGCATATTGTTACTGCTTTTAACCACTCTTTAGTCTTGTGTTATTATTGCTATTTTTTATTATTATCATTATTAATTACTTTTTTTATAACTATGAATCATTATATAACATTATTTAGCCATTTTTGTTTATTTTATTTTCTCGTGTAGATATATGTATTTGTAAGGTACTTTTGTACTTTTAGTGCTGGCCTGTTATAGGTCTTACGACTGTTGGCCGGCACTAAAATAAAGGAAATTGAAATTATTATTATTATTATTATTATTATTACCACGTCTTACTACCCGTTCGGGTTATACGCACTTACGCTAGTGTGTAGTGGTAGTTTAACGTGGAATCCGAACCACGGTGGAGGCCTGGGATTCCTCACATTCACAAGTTGTGATTAATACACGTCTTGTCAAAGGTGAAGGAAGGGTTTGGTAATTAGATAAATCTGTACCGGGACAGAGGATTGAACCCAGGTCCCTCAGCACAGAAGTCCGACACCTTGCCTCTAGAGCACCAGGTACCCAATTTCCTTCTAAATCTCCTCCCTAATCACCCTCCTTTCCCAAGACTTACAACTAAGTCATTAATAATCTTGAAGCTGAACATTTATAAAATAAAAATACGTAGGCAGAAATCTATTTTTCTTGGCGAAATTTTCATCAAAAAGCATTTCGGTAATACATTCTTTTTAGGGGTATAAAGTAACTATAAAAATTAATTCATGAACTTGTGTTTACTTTTATTATAAAGAAGAAATTATTTTCCAAGACATATTGAAATTAATTTTGTGGATAAGATTTTTTTTTCCGTAAAGAAAACTTAAAATTAATCAGCTGTCAGCTCAAGAGAACTAATGTGCTGATTAAAATAACTACATCAACGGTGATTACAAGTATATAATTACACAGAGCTAAAATTTGTTTATGACGAAATCGCCATTACGTTTAATCGAATTAATATGGTTTTTATTTTGCTGATAAATTATGTTGTGCGTTCTTATTAAGTCATCAAAGTTAGCTACTATATACTTATCTTAGCCATGTTTTTAATTTTATATGATTAAATAAAATCACATTCTGTCGAAGTGTTTCGCTCAAAAACGCAGAAGCGGTTGTTAAGCCATAAAATTAAACCAATCTCTGGTTGAAGTGTGTTGAAATTGCACGGGATCGCAAAGTCACCAATCACGTGTTAAACCATCGTAATCACGGCTCCTTTCTTTAGGTATTTACCAAACATGTTTACGTTGTAAGGAAGATTTTTTCTTTGATGATAGCGAAGGAATTCAGGAGAGAAAATATGTGTGCATTCAAGTATGGAAATTGGACGTTGTCGAAACGCTGGGTTGGTAGCCTCGGGTAACACTCGAATACAAAACATTCATAAATTGGAGAAAGAAGTATTGCCAACAGCCACAAGACACAGGTATCTGCCGTTGAACCCTGAACCAGGTGTTTTCAAGTAAGAATTTTTTTTCCCGTAGCAGTTGTGTGAAATCAATGTTAATAACCTCACAATATGTGTATTTATAAGAATGAATAAGTATTGTTTACAAAAAAAAAACAGAGAGAGAGTTTCCTGCACAAAGCTTTTCTCCTAGGTATATTAAAAAATTAAATTGGCCACCGACTCCCTTAGTTATTCTTTTTTAAGTTTCTTAGTACGCGTTCGGTTTACATGGGTATGTACTAATTACGGTAATATGATAGTAATAAAGAAGGTTGGGCTAAAAGAAAATGTACTTGTGTTCACGTAGAAGGAGAGTGGGGAAAAAAACCTCACAGAGTAAAAACACCCTCAATACACCCGACTGGGATTCGAATCTTTATCTCCCCGTAATCGATTCTCCAGTCTATTTTGAGGATGATGCCCTAGACCATCCGACCACCAAAGTGGGTTTTTGGGCTATACACAAACATTAATTACGCTGATGACATAAGGATGAGGAAGGTAGAATTTTACAGGAAATGTGATGGCATTTGTGTGGATGGAGAGTGGTAAACAATTTAGGAAGATTAGCCTTAAGTACACCCAATCGGGATTTGAACCTTAACCTACCAGTCACCAACAATCCACTCTAACACGAGTGTGTCGAGTTAGACCGTAAGACCGACGATGTGTGGCCCCACTCAAAATGTTCCATATCATACAGGTGATTTTACGTGTTCTTTTCGAACGACTGATTATATTATGTATCAGCACACGACTTACCAGCTAGCTTAACTCTTAAGAATAGACACAGTACCAAGTCCTCAGGCCATTGTTAGAAATGATGCCCCAAATCCAACAAAGTGTATTTTTTTTGTTTGAAAATATTTATTTAGGGTATTTAACGTGCACTTTCTGAACCGACTTATTATATCAGCGAACGAGAATTTATATGAGCGAGAGTGAAAGAGCCTACCAATTTTGCCGGGAAAGGTATTTTTTATATGCCTTCCATGGTTCTTTTACATACCATAATCAACATAGGGTCAACGGCTTTACTTCACCCCCGAAGGAAGTTGTGCTACAAATTTTTATTGCTCAAGAAACATCCTTCAACCCCGACCGCATTTGAACCCATGAACACCGGGTCCTGAGGCAAGCACTTTACCCCAAGGCTACTGAGGTCGACTAACGTCTATGCCGGTGCTGGGAATCTAACCCAGGAAACATAATTTACTAGGAAGAGGCACTAACGATCGAGCTAAGGTGTCGATACTAAATGTGACATGTTATCTAGTCCTGTCTCGTCAAATTTTAAATTGAATGTTCTCATAAGCTATTTAGGAGGCTCCTATTATAGTTGTGTTTTATACAAAGATAAGATGACTACAAGTTATTATGAGTAGTTTTCTCCCGGAAATTTTGATTATTTGATGCTTCTAAAAGCCTGTTTGTGCCTGAACATTTTAAAAAAATTAGATGCACCTAAAAAATGTTTAGAGAGTGATCCTCTCCTAGCAAATTTTAGAAATTTGGATGCCCCTAGAAGCTATTTAAAGTGATATTTATCAAGAAATTTGTTGAAAATTAAATGCCTATAGTAATTATTTAGAGTTATCCTTCCCTGACAAATTTTTTAAAAAATTATATATCCCTAGAAGCTATTTAGAGTTAAAAAAAGAAGGCATTTTTCAGATTAATATTCGAGAATATTATAAGGGAGTGAACACGCCTCTGTGGCGTAGTTGACTAACGCGCTTGTCGTGTTAAGCTCGACTGCTGAGGTCGGGGAGATCGAGGTTCGAATCTCGGTCGGGTGAACTGGGGGTGATTTTTCCTAAATGGTTTTCCCCCTCTCCCTCCACGCAAATGCGGGTTCATTTCCTATAATTCAACCTTCCCAATTCCTAATCCATTAGAGTAATTAGTACTTAAAGCGTATAACCCGAATGGGTAGTAAGACGCGGTGCTAAATATTATTATTATTATTCATAAGGGAGTGAAATATATCTAAAGAGTGGTAGGTTTACTTCCGGAGGGGGAGCGGATGAGTTCTTTCCAAAGGTGGGCGCAATGCGCCTTTAGCCCTCCCCACCCGGGTTTCACCTCCGATAGTCTTACGGACAGCTTCGTAGAATCATTCACAAGCGACAATATATATGCGCATCGAAATTAAAATATCGCTGATTGCAAGGGAAACGATTATCATTCTCTAAATGTGTGATGTGTCATATAATAGCAATACCTCAAATACTTCACTAAATTCAAGCCTCGTCTACTCGCTGCGTAATGCACGTATTTTTATATTATTATTATTATTATTATTATTATTATTAGCACCGTGTCTTACTACCCGTTCGGGCAATACGCACTTACGCTAATCTGTAATGGTAAGGTGATTGCGAGATGAAATGGAGGACCTACAGTTTAAAATGGAATCCAAACCACGGTGGAGGCCTGGCATTCCACACATTCACAAGTTGTGATTAATACACGTCTTGTCAGAGGTGAAGGAAGGAGTTTGGCAATCAAATAAGTCTGTGCCAGGACCGAGGATTGAACTCCGGACCTCCAACATTGAAGTCCGACACCTTACCCTCTAGACCACCAGGTCACCGTATTTTTATAGTCTTTAAGATTTTTAATTTGGTTCACACTTCGTATCCTTAATCATGAGATTTCGTGTCAGCCAGTGGGAAAGTATAATAATTTTTACACTCAAACGCATTGAAATAAAACAACCTTAGCAAAATCTAAAAACAAAGTTTCGAATGTTTATTTTAAAATAAAAAAAATTACACAAACCATACAAAATAAAAATTCTCAAGGACGGATACAGCCGCATCAGATATCATATCCGTAGATTTGAAAAAAAAAAAAAAATCAATTGGGCATAGGATCAGAACCACTCTTGGACTAGCGCGCCAATGCTCTACCACTGAGTTATCCAGGATAAAATGATATATTCAAACTGTCATAAAAGTTAAAAAGTCACATGTAGCTTATATAATTATAAAACACAAGGCGCAAGGGTTTCTGCACTCTAGGTGAGACTTAAAATTTGCGCCCCGGTTGTATTTTGTATGATATAAATAAACCCTGCTCTTTACGTGAGGCAATAATAATAATAATAATAATAATAATAATGTCAACAGTGCGCAAAAATACCGGAACAAAAAAATAGCCAAAAGAGATAAATAAAATTAAAAAATAAGAGTGAATCCCCCTTCGACTCCCCGCCATTCCCCCAATTAATGTGTACAAAATTGTTTCCCTTATTCCTTCCTTTTCTCTTAATATTTTCGGAAGCTTTTAATTAAATATCGAAATGATTCGCCGGCAAAACGACCCATAGTGTCATCATATAAAACCATTAAAGTGATTATGTTGTAGTAAAACTTTTTTTTATATATATTTATTATATTCTTAATAGTAGATAAATATCCAGCAGTTATTTCTTTACTTATAAATAAATAATTAGTTTATGAGTTATGGCATTTAAGTTATAATTATTTTAAACAATATATTCGCTTCTTGTAAATATTATATATTGTTTGAAAGAGTCGATTTCTCAGGTGTCCAGCTAGCCGTGATCGTATAGTGGTTAGTACCTTGCGTTGTGGCCGCAATAACCCAGGTTCGAATCCTGGTCACGGCAAAAACACCTTTTTTATATTTTGGACAAATTAAATCTTTTGAATTGTTAACTGTAAATCTTAAAAGCATTTTTGATATCGCGGCTTATTTTGGACAGTACTTAATTTTAAAGGAATTAAATCGCTGCAGTGGAAACTAGGAGTAGAAGCCAGCGGTGTGAGAAGAGCAAGGTTAGTAGAAAGGCTGAGAAGAGGAGTGGGATAGGAGGGGTGGGGAAGAGCGAAGTAAGTTACGTCATCATTCTAGGCGTTATTCCACAAAACATTAATGTTGTATGCAATGATCAGTAACTACGGCGCATGCGTGAAATAGGAAACATTTTTATTCGAATTTAGTAAAAAAAAGACAAGTTTTCATATTTTTTTTATATGTTATTAAATCTATATTGTATTGTAGCATTAAACGTAATGTCCTTGATCAAGTTATATTATAAGTCGTGTTTCGATATAATTTGTGTGTTTAGAAAATGCACGGTAAAAAGAAAAGATGACAAAACCTTTAGAATGAAGATTTTTTTTGTTCCATGTCCAGTGTGTGTGTGTGTGTGTGTAGCCATATTTTTTTTAAAAAAAAAGGTTAACCATCTGGAAGGCCTTTTTTTCCTACCAGGATCCTACTACACTAAATACCACCTCTGAGATAAATGCAGATCTTAATGTAGGTACGCTTTATCCTCGCTTTCTCTCGGTTAACTGTTGCCAAATGTCCTCGCTTTCAGTTATGCACTGGCAACCTCGACTAACCAGTGTTGCAGAATTGGTCTTATATTTAAGGTAATTTGACCAAACGAAAACAAGAGAATGGCAACGCTGTTCCCCAGTAGTAAGTATGCAGTTCCCTTGGAGAACATATCAACTCTATAAAATATAGAAATTCTGATAGAAAAAAAAGGCCTTTCAGAAGGTTTTTTGTAAAACTAAATTGGGCTTTGTATATTAAGGTCTGTTTACATCATGTGACAAAAAAATGTTGTAAAACGATGTTATTTTGCAACTTGTTACATTTGAGTGGTGTATAACATATGTTATAAAATAGTGACAAAAAACAACTCAAAACTGTTTAACAAATAATAACATATTTTATCTATTCTGCACTCTGCATCATAGCGTCTGAGGAGAATGTTCTCCTTGTGACGTCGATTTGTGTGATGTTGTGGGGGAAAAAAAGGCCAAAGGACGATTTTGGGTTCGACCATCTCTACTCACAATAATTAAATACTGTGCCAGTGACCTTTATTCTGACCTTCAACGTAATAACCTTGACCTGTTTTCTTCAAAGCACGTTATAAAATCAATTGTAATTTATTTTAAACCAATCTATTTATTTATATTCTTCAAAAGTCCATAGAAAAATCTCGATGATTTTAGGAAAACATCGATGTGATCGATACGCCAGCATGATAACTCTGATAACTGATAGTTCAAGAATTTATTTTCGTCAGCACACAGCTCGTCAATTAATGTATAAAATAAACCATTGTCCTTGCGTGAAGATAACATAGGATGTAAAGTAGCCCCGTGGCTTCTTTGGTGCTGACTGACAGCTCACAGCTGACTTCTGACAGTCATCATTTAAGTATATACCTAAATTTTGACTGTCAGAAGTGACAACTGCTAAACAGATGTTTTTGCAGATCAAATGGTTCGGCGTAGGGATATATAATTTTGTCTGGTAACTTTTCAAAGCCGTCAGCTGTCAGTCAGCACCGAATAAGCCATGGTGCTACTGTACACTCATTCTTCTGTATCTTCGTCTTCTTTTCTTGATTAGCAACAGTAAAAGTAGTTGTTCCTTGCAAGACATTATCACGACTTGAGAGGTGCTATTTCATCTCAGGTTCTGAAACATTTCACATGCGCTGCAACCCCTCAGAAAATCGATTGCAGTTTCACATTAAATCCGATTTAATGCAGCCAAATTCCTTGAAGTATAAAGGCAGCCTTAGAGATTTGTAGATCGAATTGCACGATTCTTATCAAACTGAACTATTTCACCTTCTCGGCTCGAACTACGAAGTGACGCGACAGTAAGCAATCGTGATTCTTCGGCTGAGCTCGGTCGCAGATACGACGTGACTAAGCTGAGATTTTCCCAAGGAGTTACTTTGACAGGCTTGTGTGGATCAAAAAGGACTTCATGCTCGACATTTCCCTTGTTTAGCAAATCTACAGTTCAAATTTTATTGGTCGTGTGATCATCAATACCTATAAAATAATAGCCTACTAATAATACCTTATCCGCCTCGGAAGCGTAGTTGGCTAACGCGCTAGTCGTGTTGATCGGGACCGCTGAGGACGGGGAGATCGAGGTTCGAATCTCGGTTGGGTGAACTGGGGGGGCGGGGTTCCTAAATGGTTTTCCACTCTCCCTCCACGCAAATGCGGGTTAACTTCCTCTAATTCAACCTTCCCAATTCTTAATTCATTAGCGTAATTAGTACTTAAAGCGTATAACCCGAACGGGTAGTAAGACGCGGTGCTAAATAATAATAATAATAATAATAAAGTAGCCCCGTGGCTTCTTTGGTGCTGACTGACAGCTCACAGCTGACTTCTGACAGTCATCATTTAAGTATATACCTAAATTTTGACTGTCAGAAGTGACAACTGCTAAACAGATGTTTTTGCAGATCAAATGGTTCGGCGTAGGGATATATAATTTTGTCTGGTAACTTTTCAAAGCCGTCAGCTGTCAGTCAGCACCGAATAAGCCATGGTGCTACTGTACACTCATTCTTCTGTATCTTCGTCTTCTTTTCTTGATTAGCAACAGTAAAAGTAGTTGTTCCTTGCAAGACATTATCACGACTTGAGAGGTGCTATTTCATCTCAGGTTCTGAAACATTTCACATGCGCTGCAACCCCTCAGAAAATCGATTGCAGTTTCACATTAAATCCGATTTAATGCAGCCAAATTCCTTGAAGTATAAAGGCAGCCTTAGAGATTTGTAGATCGAATTGCACGATTCTTATCAAACTGAACTATTTCACCTTCTCGGCTCGAACTACGAAGTGACGCGACAGTAAGCAATCGTGATTCTTCGGCTGAGCTCGGTCGCAGATACGACGTGACTAAGCTGAGATTTTCCCAAGGAGTTACTTTGACAGGCTTGTGTGGATCAAAAAGGACTTCATGCTCGACATTTCCCTTGTTTAGCAAATCTACAGTTCAAATTTTATTGGTCGTGTGATCATCAATACCTATAAAATAATAGCCTACTAATAATACCTTATCCGCCTCGGAAGCGTAGTTGGCTAACGCGCTAGTCGTGTTGATCGGGACCGCTGAGGACGGGGAGATCGAGGTTCGAATCTCGGTTGGGTGAACTGGGGGGGCGGGGTTCCTAAATGGTTTTCCACTCTCCCTCCACGCAAATGCGGGTTAACTTCCTCTAATTCAACCTTCCCAATTCTTAATTCATTAGCGTAATTAGTACTTAAAGCGTATAACCCGAACGGGTAGTAAGACGCGGTGCTAAATAATAATAATAATAATAATAATAATACATTATCGCTTGTGTCTGAATAGATCGTTCAAGGGTCCTTGGAAGCCAAGTTCACTTGAAAGTTGCATTTACGTATAGGGCACTTTACTAAAGGGCAGATACGGTTTGCCCTTTATCGCACACTCTAGTTAAAATAAAGCGTTTTTCTATTAATTGGAAGTATTATACTTGTGTGGAAATCGAAACAAATAAATAAGAAACTGTTAAATATAACTAATATGTTGTGTTCTTTATTCATATAGAAAGGTTAAAACAGTTAAATTTAGTTTTTAAAATAGTTCATTATTATCACAATAGAGTAAAATTAATATGGCAACATGGACAAAACACTATCAAAATTCAATCTCGTTGCCATAGAAACACGTGTTTAAGAAGTACCTACTAGCTGTACTATGCTATATAAAAATAATTATTTACCCTATGCACTTTGGTGCGTCAGAAACGTGTTTGATTAAAGTGCGCAGACTATTCAGACATGGTCATAGTAAACAATTATCATCGTTGAGAGCAAACAAAATATATAGTTTGTATTTTCTAAAAGTTTCTTTCTACCAGAATTTTACACTTACGCCCCTGCCCCTCTCCTTTCCTCCACTCTCACAACCCCAAGCAATAACCACCACTCTCCCAATATCCCTGATATAAGTGTAGGTCAGTCGCTTGCTCGTGAACGACTGGAACATAGGCTGTTGGTAAGTTAGTCGTCTGATCGTGAACGACTAAACTACAAGATGTAGGTCGGTCAGTAGATCATTCGCGAATGACTGAACTACATGTTGTAGGTCAGTTGGTTGTTCACGAACGACTGAAATACAAGGTGTTGGTCAGTTGGTCGTTCACGAACGAAGTGACAAAAAGCTGTAGGTCAGTTGGTGGGTCGTGAATGACTGAAGAACAAGCTGTAGGTCGTTCGGTCATTTGCGAACTACTGAACTACAAGCTGCAAGTCGTGAACTAGATAGAACTGAATCATTTGGAATGATCCCTAGTAGTGAACGGTTCCTCCTATCTCTATAATATATGTGCGAGTATATATAATTACACACACACACACCGAACTTAACTTTCAGTGTTCACCGTGAAACACGCCAATCATGCTATCAACCCTCCCTTCCTGTAAAAAAAAAAACACCCAACACATTATTACGCGTTTATTCGTGTTTCAAGCTACATTTTTTTAATCCATACCTCCCCAATGCGGTAACCTCCCCCCAATACCCACCCCTTATTTCACTAAACAACCAAAATCACAAACCTTCTCAGTATTTCTCGCTCCTTCTCAAACATAGACATATCGTGTGGTCCAAGTCATCGTCTGGTCTTTAAGGGCCCCAGCCTACCGGAGCGCTGAGGCGGGTTACAGACGTCCAGAAATCCCGCATTATTTAAGAAGCAGTTCTTTCTTTACTCACTCTATAGCATTAGTAACTCGAAAATTCATTGCCACGCTTCCAAAAGTACGCCACCTATCTCTATCCTGAGCTAGTTATATCCAGTCCACCTCATTACATCCTATCCATATCTTGAGCTAGTTATATCTAGTCCACCTCATTACATCCTATCCCTATCTTGAGCTAGTTATATCTAGTCCACCTCATTACACCCCATCCCTATCTTGAGCTAGTTATATCCAGTCCACCTCATTACATCCTATCCCTATCTTGAGCTAGTTATATCTAGTCCACCTCATTACACCCCATCCCTATTTTGAGCTAGTTATTTCAGTCCACCTCATTACACCCTATCCCTATCTTGAGCTGGTTCTCTCCAGTCCACCTCATTACACCCTATCCCTCACTTGAGCTAGTTCTATCCAGTCCACCTCATTACACTTTATCCCTATCTTGAGCTAGTTCTATTCAGTCCACCTCACTACACCTTATCCCTATCTTGAGCTGGTTCTCTCCAGTCCACCTCATTACACCCTATCCCTATCTTGAGCTAGTTCTATCCAGTCCACCTCATTACACTTTATCCCTATCTTGAGCTAGTTCTATTCAGTCCACCTCATTACACTCTATCCCTATCTTGAGCTAGTTATATCCAGTCCATCTCATTACATCCTATCCCTATCTTGAGCTAGTTATATCTAGTCCACCGCATTACACTTTATCCCTATCTTGAGCTAGTTCTATCCAGTCCACCTCATTACACTTTATCCCTATCTTGAGCTAGTTCTATTCAGTCCACCTTATTACACTCTATCCCTATCTTGAGCTAGTTATATCCAGTCCACCTCATTACATCCTATCCCTATCTTGAGCTAGTTCTCTCTAGTCCACCGCATTACACCCTATCCCTATCTTGAGCTAGTTATATCTAGTCCACCTCATTACACCTTATCCCTGTATTGAAATAGTTCTATTCAGTCCACCTCATTACACCCTATCCCTATCTTGAGCTAGTTCTATCCAATCCACCACTACACCCTATATATTTCAGGTCCATTTTAATACTATCCTCCCATCTGCGTCTAGTTTTCCCCAGTGGTTTATTCTCATTGGGTTTGCCACTCAGTACTCTAAACAAGGTTCTAGATTCTCCCATTCGCGCTGTGTCCTGCCCACAGTAATATACAAGACTTTATTATCCTAACAATGTATTGTGATGAATAAGGTTCTTTAATTAACAATCTATGATTCACACCATGATTAAGATGAAAGGTAAAAACATCTCTCAATAAGTTACAAAAAATACATTTTAGGTTTTATAGCTCTAAAAAAAAGCGAGATAAGTCAATTTTTAACGACGTGTCAAGCGAAATATCAATACGGCAGTCTGAGAATATTTACTTTCAAGAAGGCGATAACTTTAAGCTGGCTTCCCAATAGATCTACGCCGTAACTTACGTGGTTGATTCACAAAGTCTTGTCGCAAGGAAGGAAGTCAAACATAACCAACCACAGCTCTACCTTGTGGTCAGCACAACGAGCCCTCGGGCCGTTAAACGGAAGCACTATTACTTTAGTAAAATGTGATCAATGTGGACTGCAGAAAATATATTTGTATTTTATAAAGGCCACTTAAAGTTTTCATTGATAAGAAAATCGAGGTATATTAAATAGCCCCTTTTTTTTTATAAATGTCTTAATTAAATAACACTTTACTATTTTAGTTTATTTTACGTATTTAACGTGCACTTTCTGAAGCGACTTATATCAGCCCATGATAATTTCTAAGGTCTAGAGCGAAAGGGCGTATCAATTTTTCCGGAAAAGATCGTTTCACATAATTTCAAGGTTTTTTTACATGCCAAAAATGGGGACCTGGCGGTCTAGGGGTAAGGTGTCAGACTTCTGTGCTGGCGGCCGAGATTCAATCCTCGGTCACGGCAAAGATTTATCTGATTACCAAACCCTTCCTTCACCTCTGACAAGACATCTTGTGAATGTGGGGAATGCCAAGCCTCCACCGTGGTTCGGATCCCACGTTAAACTGTAGGTCCTTCATTTCATCTCACAATCACCCTACCATTACACATTAGCGTAAGTGCNAATCACCCTACCCTTACACATTAGCGTAAGTGCGTATAACCCGAACGGGTAGTAAGACGCGGTGCTAATAATAATAATAATAATAAATGCCAAAATCGACGTGGGACTGACGGCTTTACTTCCCTTCTAAAGGAAGTGGAGCTACAAATTTTTATCGCTCAAGAAAAATCCATCGACCTCGGCTGGGTTTGAACACATGAACAATGGATACTGAGGCTAGCACTTTAGCCCAAGACCACAGAATTATTTTACTTGATGATAGAATGTGTGATGTAAATAAATTAATATTGTGAATTTTCAAACGTAAATAAGATTTGCTTTTTATAATATTCTTAGAGCGACAAAAAATGTTTTCGTTGGTCTATATCTTAAACAAAATAAAAAAAATTGCATGTGTATTAAATTTAATGGTCAAAACTAAAAATAAAATAAACTGTGAGACACTAACTGTTTTAAAAGTACAGTATTTATTCTCTCATTTTAATAAATGGGTTCAAAAAACTCTTCTAAGAAATTGTATAATGTTCTAATATCCTAATGAATCTATTAGCAAGTCATATTAATTTTTTTTTTCAAAAAGGGGAAGACAGGTAAATAAGGGTGTGTTTAAAAAAGATGTGGGCACACCCTCTTTAACATATTTCGCCCCTAGCGACAAATGAATATTATAATGTTACTTGTTACGGTTTGGACAAAGGTTGAAGGGAATATGTGGGTTCCATGCGCGAGAACAAAGTTTGATCAAACTACACAAACCACAGTTCTTCAAAGCCCCTCACCCCTTCAAAGCCACCGCCAGACGGATAACACATATAGTCTAATTTTCATAGGATGCCCATTATTTAAAAAAATGGTAGTTAATGTTTCCATAGTGGCTAAAACTAATGCTGCCATTATGTTCAGATTCTTAATTCGTTTAAATAACGAGGCAACCCGCTTCGGTGGACGCATGGTCTAAGCTGTCACTCTCTCACTAGACTAGACTGCATATGACGTGGAGATTGAGTTTAAAATTCCAGTCGGGTGTACTAAAAGTGGTTTTTCATAAATGGTTTTCTCCTCTTCTCTCCACAAAAAAAGCGGATACACTTCCTCTGAATTCAACCTTTCTTGTCCTTATTAGCACCACGTCTTACTACCCGTTCGGGTTGTACGCACTTACGCTAATGTGTAATGGTAGGGTGATTGTGAGATGAAATGGAGGACCTATAGTTTAACGTGGAATCCGAACCACAGTGGAGGCCTGGCATTCCCCACATTCACAAGTTGTGAATAATACACGTCTTGTCAGAGGTGAAGGAAGGGTTTGGCAATTAATCATGAAAAGAGGAACAATATAGTAAAGGATTTTTTTTTCGTATGGCATTACTGAGGTGACATGATATAGAGTTCAGTATAAGTAGACTTCGCCACTTTGGTGGCACAGAACGCTGCACAAAGTACACAATAGGAGGTTGTGTACAAGTATCCGCAATGAGATGAAGTGATGATAGTGAATGCAGAGGTGTGGGCTATGGGGAATCTTAATCCTAACTTAAGCCTAATTAACCAACCTCTTGTGCCCTTTTGGGAAAATTCCTCTTAAGAGAAAAATACCCAAGGTACCAGTCGGGAATCGAACCCGGGACCCCTAAGTTCGTAGCTAGGTACATTGACCCCCTAAATCATGGGGCCGGAAATACAAATCAATAATAAAGTAATATGGGATTTTTCTGGTAATTTTTTTAGATCAACTTTATAATTAACTAGCTGAAATACCCGACGTTTCTCGAGAGAAATGTTTATAGACTGCTTTACTTTCAATCCGGTTTTCAAATAATAACAATAAATCCAATATAAATTTTATAACCCCCACATCGAGGTGTTCATGTTTGTGCACAGGAGCTACTGATTTTTTAAAATTTCATACCTCTGCGCAGGGTGGGCATAGCTCAATGTAAATGACAAAAAAATATTCATTTTATGAATATAGATATAGATAAAGATATTTCTAGAAGGCAAAATTTTAATGAATTTCAATCAATGATCAAAAATGGGCCTCTTATAAATATCAGAGTTTAGCTTATGTAGGTAATCGATCTTGAATAAAGCGTCTCATCGTAATGATTTTTTCACTATACTTCTTTAAATAGACGAGGAATAGGCCAGTGAAATAGTTTTATCGTGTTTTTAAAAGCAAAAGCTAGAACAATTTGGAAAATAATTAATTTTAAACGAAATAACTATTAAACTGCTCTCCTTTTCGTTGTTGTAAAGTAAATAACACAGAAAGCCACACTTCAATACGTTTTCTGGTTAAATCGTAAACTTATATCTAATTTACTGGCTAAGCCCGTTTTTTCAGCGTCGCGTCTTACTACCTGTTCGGTTTATACACTTATGTACTAATTACGCTAATGGTTTTAGGGATTAAGGAGGTTATAGTAATAGGAAGTGTATTCGCATTTGTGTGGAGGGAGAATGGGAAACCATTTTGAAAAAAAAAACACTCTTAGTACACCCGACCGTAATTCGATCCTTGGTATCCCCGACATCGGCAGTCTAGTCTAACACGAGAGTAGCGCGTTAGACTATGCGGCCCCCTAAGCGGGCCAGTCCCTGTTAGAAGGGCTCTTAAAATGCGTTGCCAAACTAATATTTATCTTGTAACTTCTAAGATGTGAATATTACTTATAGTTATCTAATCTAAAACGCTCAAACAGTGGGCAGTTAGACTTAACGCAAAGCCCATCTAGTCTGGTTTGTCGGTGACGTGGAGGTGGGGGTGGTTTTCCGTTCTCCCTTGATGTAGATAGGGTTACATTTCAATAGGATGAAGCTCTATCAGATACAATTGTTCTAACTTATGACGAAGGTTTTATTTAACATTGATTCTTGGACACGGGAGGAAAAAGTCTTCAATCTGGCGTTTTGTTTTATTTGAAGGTGTCAGGTGGATCGGTGTTCAAGTATAGGTCTGGGTTATGAAATGTTTTCTAAATAGTTTCCTAATATTCGTAAATTCTACCTTCCTCATCCTTATTCTGTACGTTGTAAGGAAGGATTTTGGTAGGAAAGACGTTCTGAAAGGCCTTTATCATTATCAAAATCCTACAGCTATAGTAGGGCTTTGTTAGGGTAAGTTATTATTATTATTAGCACCGCGTCTTACTACCCGTTCGGGTTATACGCACTTACGCTAATGTGTAATGGTAGGGTGATTGTGAGATGAAATGAAGGACCTACAGTTTAACGTGGAATCCGAACCACGGTGGAGGCCTGGCATTCCTCACATTCAAAAGATGTCTTGTCAGAGGTGAAGGAAGGGTTTGGTAATCAGATAAATCTTTGCCGGGACCGAGGATTGAACCCCGGTCGCCAACATAAAAGTCTGACCGCCAGGTCACCTTCTTACTATAGAATAATATTTTGATAAGAAGAAACTTTTAGAAAATATAAACATATTTTGATTGAGGTCGACTATGATAACATTTTACCATATATTATTTAGCGTTACCATATATTATTTAGCGTAATAAGGTAATAATAATATCGGTGACCTGGCGGTCTAGGGGTAAGGTGTCAGACTTCTGTGCTGGCGGCCGGGGTTCAATCCTCGGTCCCGGCACATATTTATCTGATTACCAAACCCTTCCTGGCAAAACATCTTGTGAATGTGGGGAATGCCAGGCCTCCACCGTGGTTCGGATTCCACGTTAAACTGTAGGTCCTCCATTTCATCTCACAATCACCCTACCATTACACATTAGCGTAAGTGCGTATAACCCGAACGGGTAGTAAGACGCGGTGCTAATAATAATAGCAATAATAATATCTATCAAACGTGACGGTTTCATATTACATGACTTGACCTATGATCACGTGAAAGTAGATCTAATAGCTTTTCTAGATGTCAGATAAAATTATTGTAATAAAAATTGGAGTGTGGTCTTGGAATTACAATTATATTTGTTAGTTTTCACAATGTTTCCGCTACGTAGATTAATATTTAAAACATGTTTTAACATCTGAAAGAATAAAAAAGTTAATCATCTTTGGCAACAACAAATAAAGTAGGTAGAGTTCATGGTTAAAATGTTGTAGGCCTGAGTGTAACTAAAAGTCTTATGTTTTAAAAGAATGACGTCTGATCAGAAGTTGACGATGTAAGTATATATTGGTGGTGAAGTAAAAGCATTATGGCTCCATCAGTATGGTAGTTATCGTGACAGATGTGGGGGACCCCTATAGAGATCACTTGGGTGGTCCCAAACCATGCGAGGAGATACTAGTAGTGCCAGAGGCGGCTATGAAATCTAGGCCTGAGCTCCGCGGAGTAGCTTCAAGTAGCGTGCATCTCCAGCAGGTGCCTTTCTTTAGGTGGAATATTTATCGTGGCTCCCCCGAAACCGTGGATATCACCGCACGCCACTTTAAACCGGGGGACTTTTAACGTGTAGTTTCTAAACAATTTATCATATCAGCACGTGAATTACCAACCAATCAAACTTTAGAACATACGTGATTACTCAAGTCCCTCCTACCATAAATTCTTTTTTTTAGCACTACATTTAACAAACCCGTTCGGCTTATACATCTAATTATTAATTACGCTAATATGTTGGGAATGAAAAAGATTGAATTTAGAGGAGGTGTGCCAGAATTTGCGCGGAGGGAGAGTGTAAAGCTATTTAGAAAAAACTACACACGATTACAATTCTAACCCTGATCTCCCCGTCATCAGCAGTCCAGTCTATTGTGAAAGTGACACCTTAGACAGTGCAGACACCGAGGCGGGATGTAATTTTAATTTATGGTGACAGATAGTCTTACTACCTGTTAAGGTTATAAGAATATATATATATATATACTAATTACGATAGTGAGCAAGGTATGAGGTAGGTTTAATTTTATAGGAAATGTACCCGGATTTGCGTGAAGGAAGAGTAGAAAAAGAATTTGGGGAGAACCAACCTCAGTACACTAGACCGGGATACGAATCCCGATCACCCTTTCATTGGCAGTCAATTCTAGCACGAGAGTAACGCCTTATACCATGCGACCACCGAAGCAGGTTTGTCAATTATTCGTCGTTGTTTAAAGGAAACCCCAATTTCAGAAGTTTTGGCCATGCCGAGAATCTAACAGGGAACTTTTAAAATCAGTAATCAAATGATACCAACTGAGCTGAATCACACATAAAATTGAAGTTTTGGTCACACTGTAGTAGACTGTGACCATAGAGACCGTGGTTTGAACCTCCTTGAAAATAAATAGTTCCCTAAATAAGAGTGCCATTGCCTTCCCATAAAACTTATATCCCCCCCCTCTTTTTTTTGATTAGATCAAAAGTCACCGGTAGCTGGTTTAGCTATCATAACTCAATCGTCATTGAAATAAAATTACGTGAAAACTTCAACAACATCAAATGAAAAGTTCTGGAGAGTGACACGAAATTTAAATGCCAATGAACCTTAGAAATATTTCCAAATCACAATGAACTTCAATTTTCTTTACTCTCGTCTTCGTAAGCTTCCCCTCCTCCCACCTCCCTGCACGCCCTTCACAACTTGAAGGTGAACTAATTCATAATGAAAGGACTCGGGACGTTATTCAGCGTTATTTTCAAGTTTAAAATCACGCACGTTCTATTCCTAGACCCAAAATCACTTCAGAAACGCACTTTTTTTTTAACAGCCGAAATCAGTCTGATAGTATCAAACGAGAAGTAAATTGTAGCCATTTGGCGAACGGACCCACATTCTTTCAAAAGTGTTTTATTTTATTTTTTCTAACGTAAATATATATACACATATATATAGTGTATTTTTAAATTGTTTCAATTTTATTAGAAAGTAACATTAAAAAATAAAGTTATACATTTCTAGGGTGATGAAGCTATTCTCTTCATGGATCACCGCTTAGATAAAGTATTATTATATGTTCGACGGTGGCTCGGCTGGTGTAAATCCTCCGAAGAAGTGCTAAGAACGGGAATTAGAGGGGAAATAAATAAAAAATCCCGCCAAAACTGACGTCGTAGAAGAGTGGAAAAATAAATGGTACGGTGCACCGCAAAGATTTTATCTCTCTTTTATAAAAAACATAGATACTTTTTTTTAACTCGTAAAATGTGTGAAATGAAATTATAGATATTATTGCAAAAACATAATTTAAAAAAATAAATAATTACATGTTATCAGAAAGGATAGATGAGATAATATACAATGTTACAGGAACGTTGGTAAAAGAGGAAAATCTCTGTTCACCAGAGAGCATAATCAAATTAACACAATTCTTTTCTCCAACCTTTCACAAATCAAAATCAAACCTGTATCGTCTTTACTTTGATTCATGTACACGTTATCATTCTTTCTATATTTTTAGAGGTACGTAACCCCATGATGGCATCATCTACATCATTCTAGAGACCACTCTTTTGGCGAGCTACGAAAACACTCTTAGTTCCCTTTCATGCTTTCAAAAAAAGCGTGATTTCTGGAATGTTCGATCCCTTCCCCCCTCCCCCGTCCACCCCCATCGGGACTCAAAACTCAGAAATGATCGATCATCACACCTGAAGCACACAAAGCTTTATCGATCTTGAACATAAGTGAGGTATTTAAAATAAAATAATCTACTAAGACCCCATGTTATATTCAAAGAAGTTTAGACCAAGTAGAGGACATATTTTTACAAACGCTTCTGTTTACCGTCCGGGCTATCCGCATTTAAATACACTACTAGGGTGATAAATGAACAAGATTGAATTTTAGTGTAAATATTCCCGTATTTACGTGGAGGTAGGTTGGGAAACCTTTTACGAAAACACATTCTCAGTTCAACTGGTGAGGATTCAAATCACACCTTCCCCGATATCGTCAGATACAACAACTATCTTGACTACTTTGGTTGTGTTTCCCAAACTGTGGTACGCGGACACTCGAGGATACCGAGTTGTATCAATAATAGCATATTTTTAATAACAGCCAGTCTGATCGATCAATACAGACCCACTTCAATGGCCGCATAGTTTAAGCCAAGGTGTCACTCTCACAATATTGCCAACGAAGGGTATGTTGGGGTTCGAATCCTGGTTGGGTGTACTAAGTTTTTTCCGAAGGGGTTCCCCACTCTCTCTCAACACAAATGCGGGTACAGTTCCTCTAAATTCAACCTTCCTCATACTAAGCACACTAACGTAATTAATATATACGTACAATCTGTATGATGAGATGCTAAAAATGTCAGATGTTAGCTTACCACTAAAGCTTTACTAAACAAGGGAATAGTTGTTATTACTTTAGACAACTGGTATTTTTTTTATGAGGAGGTGGAAAGGGTACGTTAAGGCCAATACACACAGAGTGCTAAGCTAAGCTAAGCTACAGTAGCCCCATGGCTTCTTTGGTGCTGACTTCGGTCAGTCAACATTTATGTATATACTTAAATTTTGACCGCTAGAAGTGACAGCTGCTAAACACATGTTTTTGCAGATCATTTGGTTCGGCGTAGGGATACATAATTTGGTCTGGCAACTTTTCAAAGCTTTTAGCTGTGAGCTGTGAGCTGTCAGTCAGTCAGCACCAAAGAAGCCATGGGGCTACTGTATGTTGTGCTGTGCTGTCCTCGGCTAGGACTTGGTTAGTTTGGTTTCACACTCATTGCTTTGTTAAACTAAGCTAAGTAATGGTCCATTCCTTTCACTTCAGAATTCAGTGTTGTTTATTTCTGGTCTGCTGCAGTGAAG
This sequence comes from Timema shepardi, assembly GCA_902151425.1. Lineage (NCBI taxonomy): Eukaryota > Metazoa > Arthropoda > Insecta > Phasmatodea > Timematidae > Timema > Timema shepardi. The sequence goes on from CABFVX010000329.1 coordinate 258,799, forward strand.
TTTATTTATGGCTTCCTCTAAATGTACCTGCCTCGGTGGCGTAGTTGGCTAACGCACTTGTCGTGTTGAGCTCGACTGTTGAGGACGGGGAGATCGAGGTTCGAATCTCGGTCGGGTGAACTGGTGGGGGTTTTTCCTAAGTGGTTTTCCACTCTCCCTCCACGCAAATGCGGGTTCACTTCCTCTAATTCAACCTTCCCAAGTCCTAATCCATTAGCGTAATTAGTACTTAAAGCGTATAACCCGAACGGGTAGTAAGACGCGGTGCTAAATATATTCTCTATTTAATGTCTTGTTTGAGTTCAGGTGATAGTAGTGAGGAAGAGAAGATGCTGTTGTTAGTAGTTGGTTTGGAAGGTGAAGAAAATTAGGAGGTGGAGGTTTGACTTGTTCAATTAATACTTCCATTTTAATATAAAAACATTTATTAAATATAAAACCTATATAGAATATTACTTAAATACACGCGAAACAAACTGAAAATAAAATTTAAACACTTCTTTAGTTATTTTCACCAAACCAGCACTGCATCTATTCAACACGGAGCCCAAGTTGCGTTACGCGCATGCGCAACGTAAGATGGTTCAAGATGGGAGATGGAAAAGTTACCCGGCCAGCAATCAGAAAAAAACATAGCGTGGCGTAGCAAGGCATAGCTTATCTTTCTGTGTGAACCAACACATTTAAATAAATGGTCCGCTATTTTTCTAAAGAATTAGCAGAGTAAATCTTAGCTTAGCTTAGCGTGCTTTATGAATCGGCCTTTAGTCAGGGTATGAACCCGAAAAGGGTACTTCACTGATGAAAGTTTGGGAACCAATTCGATGAAAAAATGTCGTGTATTAGACAGAACTTTATGTTGCAGTAAACCGAACTTATTCCCCTCAACTCTCTACCTCCTCTGAGTTCGTTTACCCGAATCAGCGTATAGAGGAGACAGAAAAACAACCCATGGTGGTGAGTGGGAAATCAGCCCCAGTCCACCCGCACGAGATTCGATCCTCGATTTCTCAGTGTCACAGGCGACCCATAATACTATTGCGAGCCTGGTGTCTTAGGTTAGCGGTGGCCATTGGTACTATTATATTTCCCCTTTAGGATATTCACGTGTCTCCACGTGCCCTTATACACACAACAATACAAGGATGTTAACAAAAACACACACACACACACACACACGAGTTGTTTGTTACAGAAAGGATGCTGAGCGGCTACAGGCAATCACTTGAACAAACACGGGGTTATATCATCGCCTTTGTTGGCAACATAATAAACAAGATAATTTCCCACCCGACACCTTCCCTCCCTCCACTTCCAACCCGGAAGTGGAGAGGCCCTTCTCAGCGCATGCGCGGTACGTCTGCAGCGCGACTACGCTTGTCAGTGAACCTCTTAATTCTTTAAAGTGACCCGAATATATCAAATAAACACATCAGTGAATTATAAAGAAAAAATAAATATATAGCGTTTTATTTTCTCCGCCAAATAAAATTATAATCAACCTAAACCTCAAGGGGAAAATATACATAGACACCATCTTATTAATTTTAAGAGGTCGTTTCACTGCGAGCTGACCAGTTTTATTTAATAGGTATGTCTTGAAATAATTTGCAATCATAAATAAACTAACTAGGAAAAATTGTTTGCCCATCTTACGACCGATATTTTTTTAGTACCGCGTCTTACTATCCGTTCGGGCTGTACGCCTATGTAGGCCTACTCATCATACTAATGACCTTAGGGATTAGGACGGTTTAATTTAGAGGAAATGCACATAAATTTGCGTAGAAAGAGAGTGGGGAAACCATTTAGGGAAAACCAGCTTCAGTGCAAGCACCCGACCGGGATCGAGCCCAGATCCCCCCCAGTCTTCGGCGTCTAGTCCAACATGAGAACAGCGCGTTAGACCATGTGGCCACCGAAGTGGGTTTTACAACCAATTAACTGGGATATTCGATGCAATATTACGCTCGGAGCAGAATATATATTTAAGTATTACTGTGAATTCACACATTCGCCGAAAAACAACCACAGAAGAGAAACGTGGCCACGTGACGACTGACGAGCTCTAAGCCAATCACAAGATTTCCGCTTTATCGGCGTAAGCTGTTCCACTAAAGTTCAACTCATCTCAGCTCTGCCTGAGATGTTCGGCACAGGAGAACCAATCAAATATCACAACCAACAATCTCAAATCAGTGCGCATGCGCATTTGACAACGCATGAGCTGTGCAACCAGAAGCTTAACTAACCTCCATCGGGAGAATGATCTAAAATATATATCTATCCCTTAGAGAATTAAATATGTTGATAATCAGCTGTTTAAGTTAACGTTGCAATGCATCATGGGTCAACATATAGCGTGTGAATTGTTGTGCTACTGAGGTAGATTCTGCTTTCTATTTTCGGTGAACGTGTGAATCAAGCCTTATGTATTCTTAACTTGGCAACAGGAAGATTGGGATCAGTTTAAAAGTTTTTAAAATACGTATTTTTCGATTCTAATTGAGAGCAATGTGGACGCAGAGATAGGCAACACAAAACTCCCAGGAGCAGCGCAGTAGGGAGGCTCACACTTTGGAAGAGAAATTTCAATATCAATCATTTGATAAACTACTATATTACGATAAGGTGCGTTGCCAGATTTAAAAATCCATCTCTCCCAAACGAATCGGTGTGTTTACGGTCTAAAGGCGTCAGACTCGCAATATAATGGATTGAACGTTACGGAAGGTTTAGGTTTGAATCTCGGCCGAGTGTTCCCGACGTGATTTTTCAGTATTTTCAGTGGTTCGCCCCTAGTCGTATTTAATGCGCGTGCATTTTCTTTAAATCAACAACAAATAAAAGATACATCTTCACTTGAATATATTGTCCGATTTTTGGTAATTCGAGACATTATTTTTACATCGTATTGTGATAAAAAAAAGGGTGATATAAACATCGTCTGAAATTTAATGACGTGCACAAAAATTTAAGCTGAACGTATCTAGTTTTTTTTATCATTACGTTTAACGCCAGAGCTATTTACAGCTTATTTAATATTTATTTAATACTTAAATTAATGTGAACCTGCAACCTTAAACCATATAATCACTGGTGCAGATATGTCAAGCATTTAGAATTGATGCAGGCAAACTCTACAGGTGAATGACTGACTACCTACGGTCCAATTTCCTTAGGAATAGCCTTTAACAAAATAATTTTTTTTTTGTGCCATCAATGATGATAGAATTTTACAACTTTATTGTCTACTTCGGTAGTCTTGAGGTAAAGTGCTCGCCTCAGGACCCGATGTTCGTGGGTTGAAACCCAGTCGAGGTCAAGAGTTTTACTTGGTGTGGGGGGTGGGGGGTGAGGGTTGTAGTAAAGCCGTAAGGCAAAATTGACAGGTACTTTCACTCTTGCTCATAGAAGTTCTCAAGTACTGACATAACAAGTTCAGAAAATGCGTGTTAAAAACCTCAAATAAATAAAATAAATACTACTTTATTGTTTAGTATTATAAGTATTGGTCAAACATGACAGTTGTAAATCACTTTAATTGACGTATAAATATGTACATTAAAAATTGATGTAATAACTTTTCTCGACGTCTTTGAAAACTAGACTAAATATCGCTCGATTGGAGATGAGGTTGTTTTAACGTCGCGTCACTTGTGTGTTAAGAGTACATTGTGTTTTATGACTGTCGTAAAGTCGGGAGATTTTATGACGACCCGTCATCACCCAAGGAGATAAATTAAGGGGAGGGGCGCCCGGGGTGCATAACCAATTGTTTAGGATTAATGTCTTGGACTTCTGACGACCTTTCACAGATAGGTCAACTTTTTTAAACGAGAAAATATACTTTGACTTTTTTAATCGCTCATTTTAACTCTCAGATATTTTGTTGTTATCTAAGACCGCTGCATTAAAATCTCAAATTGATTGGTTTTTAGTTCTATAGTAGGATCGTCATAGTAAGAGCTTAGTCTGATAATTCAAAAAGTTACTAAATCTTATCTTTATTAATACGCCAAGCTATTTACCCCGTGGCTACTAGTTACTACCTTTGACATATAATGTCAATCTTGACAGAGGACACCAAATTATCTTACACATTTTGAAAAGATAGATTTGATATTCTTTTATTAATGTTGGAAAAACCATATTTAATAATTATATGCCAAAAGATTATGTATATAATATAACACGACCTCTACCTGTTCAGGCTATAGGCACGCATATGTACTAATTACGCTAATGGTTTAGAGATAAGAAAGGTTGAATTTAGAGGAAGTGTACCCGCATTTTCGTGGAGGGAAAGTAGGAAACAACTTTGTATAAAAACCACCCTCAGTACACCTGACCGGGATTCAGACCCCGATCTCCATCATCGGCAGTCCAGTCTAACATGAAAGTGACGAGTTAGACCATGAAGCCATCGAAGCCGGTTGAAAAAAGTTATAAATATATAAATTTAAAAAGCAAGTCCAGTAATTTGAATAATTCATTTTAGCCACATAATAAAAGGAAAACTATTAAATATGAAATTTAATTTCAAAGCGTAATTTGTAAACAACAAAATCGATCCTTTTATTTTCAAATTAATATTTTTAATCAAGCGTTAATTTTAACTGTTGTATTTGTATTTTGTTCCCTGTCCATTCGAGCTATTTTCAAGCACACATGATACGGGATGATAAAGGAAGAATTTATAGTAAATGTATCCCCATCTGTTGAGAGACAAAACGAGAAGAAAACAACGTTAAATACATCTTGCAAGGATCCAAACCCCAACCAGGCAGACAAAACGAGGATAACGCCTTTGTCCACATGTTCATCGGTGTAGTCCTTGTGGTTAAAGATAAGGGATGGATAATCAACAATGAAATACATCAAACACATGATATGAAGGCCATTTTAGAAAATAATTAACTTTATTTAGCGGTCAACATTGAAAACGTTTTATTATACTAATAGTGTTATTTTATAGGTATTGACAGTAAAAAACAAAACATGATAGCCCTGGGAAAGGGAGCATATGGAAAAAGGTGAGGGGATTGCTGACAGTTGGAAGAATCCCGAATGAGCTAAGAAAGAGATTTGCAAATTGTTTTGTGTGGGGTGTGGTGACGTATCAATCTGAGATGTGGACAATCAGAAAGAGGGAACAAAGAAAGGGAATTTAAGGGGTTTTGAAATGGGGTTGTGGGAAAATTGTAGAGGTGAATTGGAGGTGTTGAAGAGGGTAGGAGAAGAGAGGAAGGAGCACGATTGGGTTGATAAGGAAGAGAAAAACGTCTTGGAATGGTCACAGACTACGTAAGGATAGCTTAATAAAGATGATCATAGAGGGGAAGAGAGAAGGAAAAACAAAGCTGTAGTAACCAGCCAATAATTTCGGGCAGGGGGTTTGTGGGCACAGCTCCCAATTGCCGGAGGCTAGAATTAAAACAATATATTATACACCTATAGAAGCTCTCTGAAGTGTTTTTTATGGCAACATAACACCCTACCTGTTGAAGGTTAGAAAAATTATAAATATTAAACACCTATAGAAGCTATCTGGTGTGTTTTTTGTGGCAACATAACCCCCTAACTGCTGAAAGGTTAGAAAAATTATAAATATTAAACACCTATAGAAGCTATCTGGCGTGTTTTTTGTGGCCACATAACCCCCCAATTGCCGAAGGCTAGAAAAAGTGCTTTTTACGTTAACACAGACTCCTAATTTGTACTTGTGACTTAATTTTGGTATTGTTTGAACCATAAATAAATAAAGCCATATATATTTTGTTCATTAAATTTCGAGGAGGGGGGGGGTTGAACCTCCAAACCCCTTCCTCCCCC
>CABFVX010000329.1:264699-280323 GCA_902151425.1 Timema shepardi
CCCCCCCCCCCGACTGCGGCCTTGAGGGGGGAAAAGGCCTGGAATGCTTCTTCCAGCTAGAAAAAGGTCAAAGAAGACATTCAAGACCAAGGAAAATGGAAGACTTCCAATAGATACCTGTCTCGGGGCAGATCCACAGAAGAAGTGTATATACAGCTGCGGATCACTGGTATGAAATTAAACCTTCCAGAGCAAGCTTCCAATAAAACATCCGGGTGTAACTGTCATCTATTGCCTTTCCTACCTTATCCTTACCAGCGCTGAAATACTCGAAGGACAATGAGGACACGCTAAGGATATGGAGAAGGTATTTAGACCAGCCTACCCACTCTGTTGAGGAAGAAGTACCCCTGTACGTACACAGAATGTTTATTAAAACGTGGTACGATTATAATCTCGCATGCGCAACACACGATGCGCCATGAATCTCACGGCCCGAATACGGTCCGCGAGCACCTGTTTTATCGAGCCGTCGAGACTCGCACGCTCTTTGACGGCACTTTTACCGCTCCTAACCCCCTCATATCTCGACCCACAAACTCTTTCACAACATAATATATTACGCACAGTGTGGCCTCACCTTCCCTCTTGTCTTGCCACATATCGGCTAATTTATAGTGTGACCCAAGCTATGTCTGAGAGCTCTTAAAGTCCTTGGTATTGAGTTTTTGTCCGTACTACATTGTCTTGGAGGCCAAGGCCACCAACACCACATTTTGTTTTTTTAATTTGCTAATTTACCCCCCTTTCAGCCAGCCCCCCTTCTCTTTCAAACAAGGTGACTTGGCAGTCTAGGGGTGAGGTGTCGGACTTCCGTGCTGAGGAACCGGTGTTCAATCCTCGGTCATAGCACATATTTATCTGATTGCCAAACCCTTCATATTCACCTCTGACAAGACGTGTATTAATCACAACTTGTGAATGTGTGGAATGCCAGGCCTCCACCGTGGTTCATATTCCACGTTAAACTGTAGTTGGTACTCCGTTTCATCTCACAATCACCCTACCATTACACATTAGCGAAAGTGCGTATAACCTGAACGGGTAGTAAGACGTGGTGCTAATAATAATAATAATAATAATAATAATAATAATAATAATAATAATAATAATAATCTTTTACACAAATAAAGGTTGCGTAATGAATTGAACGTCACGTCAACGTTAAGTTAAATGCATCATGATGGCTTCTATTTGAAATCAAGGGGAGAACCTTTACGTTACGTCGCGTTACTGTGGATTCACACGTTCACCGAAAAACTAGCGCAGAACAAAAACATGGTCATGTGACGAGCTCTAAGCCAATCACAAGATTTCCGCTTAATCGGCGCGAGCTGTTTCGCTGAAGTTCAACTATTCTCTACTTTGTCCGCTCTCTCTGAGATGTTAGGCACAGGAGAACCAATCAAATCTCAGAACCAACTATCTTAAATCAGTGCGCATGCGCATTTGTTAATGCGCGCGTTCTATTATTAGCACCGCGTCTTACTACCCGTTCGGGTTATACGCACTTACGCTAATGTGTAATGGTAGGGTGATTGTGAGGTGAAGTGGAGGACCTACAGTTTAACGTGGAATCCGAACCACGGTGGAGGCCTGGCATTCCCCACATTCACAAGATGTCTTGTCAGAGGTGAAGGAAGGGTTTGGTAATCAGATAAATCTGTGCCGGGACCGAGGATTGAACCCCGGCCGCCAGCACAGAAGTCTTAACACCTTACCCCTAGACCGCCAGGTCACCTAAACGGGCGTGCTCTCTACAACCAGAAACTAGTAGACAGCTTCGTTGGCCTTTGTGAGGAGATATGAAATAACTAGTTAATGTAAAGCGTGTTTATCGATGTATTGGATTGTACTGCGACACAACATTATAATGTGTAAACAACCATCAGGAGAATGATCTAAAATATATGTTTATCCACTATAAAATAAAATATGTTGATAATCAGCTGTTTAAATTAGCGTTGCAATGCATCATGGGTCAACTTAAAGTGTGTGTGAATTACTGCGCAGACCCTGCTCTCTATTTTTTCGGTGAACGTGGGAATCAAGCTTTACTTGACAATAAGTTGCTCATTATCGCGGTTTCCCATTCTACGCGCAAATTCGTATACACTTTCTTTAAGTTCTAGCCTCTTCACCCCTGCCCCATTATTGTGTGTGTGTGTTTTCGGGGCATGTATTATCGACACAGCAGTCATGGCAACATACCTTACATGGACACACACATGAAAACCAATACAGTCCTTGGCGCACAACGGACAGATTAGTCAAACTGTGTTAGCCCTGAACTCATTGAGCTGCGATCACAGGTCGGGAGCTTCAAGGAGAGTAGGATTGATAGTTGAATATAGTCGATACGCATTTGACACAGGGCGTTCACTCTTCAGTCTTTAAAACAATTGGAAAATAATATTTTTTGTAGTATGAATTGTTGTTTTTGTCTAATTTCATTTCATGCAGCTTTTATTTTTTACTTTAGTTTGTTTTTTAGTTACCTGGTGGTCTAGGGGTAAGGTGTAAATACTTCTGTGCTGGCGGCCGGGGTTCAATCCCAGGTCCCGGCACAGATTTATCTGATTACCAAACCATTCCTTCACCTCTGACAAGAACATCTTGTGAATGTGGGGAATGCCAGGCCTCCACCGCCGTTCGGATTCCACGTTAAACTGTAGGTCCTCCATTTCATCACACAATCACCCTACCACTACACATTAGCTTAAGTGCGTATAACCCGAACGGGTAGTAAAACGCGGTGCTAATAATAATAATAATAATAATAATAATAATAATAATAATAGTTTGTTTTTTAAATTGGGTCTTACTATCCGATCGGGTTATACAGTTACGTAATAATTACCCTAGTGGGTTATTATTATTATTATTATTATTATTATTATTATTATTAGCACCGCGTCTTACTACCCGTTCGGGTTATACGCACTTACGCTAATGTGTAATGGTGGGGTGATAGTGAGATGAAATAAAGGACCTACAGTTTAACGTGGAATCCGAACCACGGTGGAGACATGGCATTCCTCACATTCACAAGATGTCTTGTCAGAGGTGAAGGAAGGGTTTGGTAATCAAATAAATCTTTGCCGGGACCGAGGATCGAACCCCGGCCGCCAGCATAGAAGTCTGACACCTTACCCCTAGACCACCAGGTCACCCCCTAGTGGGTTAAGAGTGAGGAAGTGTACCCGCATTCACGTGGAGGGAGAGTGGAATACTATTTTGAAAAAAATAAACACCTATATACACCCGATTGGGTTTTGAACCACAATATTTCCGTCATCCGTTGCCCACTCTTTTATGAGAGTGACGCCTGAAACCATCCGACCACCGAAGCAGGTACTATTTTATATTAGCTATGCGTTATGTATGAATATAAACCCACCTTAAGAGACACACCCGCTTATCTCGAATACCTCAACGCCATGTTCTCGTAACTTCCTTTCCTTACCCAACGAGCATTCACCCTTCCAACGCAAGACATAATAAAAAGGACAAGTCTGAACCGTGTTCGATCAGACTGTAGACATAACAGAGGGGAGACGTGTTTTTTTTCTATTAGATCTACAATAGTTAACACAGAGTGCTGCTGCCTCAACCCCGATCTACCCCCATTTACACCCACCCCTAACTCTTTCAAGTCTGAATCTTAAGGTGGGAGTGTATGGGACGTGAGAAAAGCTTAGTGTTTTTGCAATTTTTATAGCAAAACTTTGGGGGGAGGGGGGGAGAGGGGGCAAAATCAATAAAATATTGCTCCAGCAGAAACAATGAATTTAATTTTCCTCCTACAATGATTTCAAGAGTTCTTGAATATCTGTCATGAGCATAGCGGCATTAGATGAGAAAAAGCTGTCGTTACATTCTAGGACAACCTTGACAGATATTCAAGAACTGTTCATAATATATCACCATGTGAAGAAAATTAAATTTTATGTTTCTATTATAGCAATGTTTGATCTATTTTGAGCAACAAAATGTATTGATATAAGAATTGCAACAAAAAAAAACTGCCCTTTTCTCGCGTCCTCCACACTCTCACCTTAAGTTGCAGATAGGCCTAAATAAAAACAAGAACAATATGAGCTACAGTACCATTTTCATAGGAAGAATCTGACAAATAAACAAGTTTCTAGATCAACTTTTATGTATTCATACGTTAGGGATACCTTAGCTTAGTTGGAAGCGAATCTGTCTACTGAGCTAAGTGTCCCGGGTTAGATTCCTGACATAGCAGAAGAATGTATCATCGGTGAAATGAGGATTTCCCCTTTCACGGTGATGAATTAACGGCTTGGGGCTGGATATTTGTCTGTACTAGATAGTCTCTAAGTCGGTCCAGAAAGTGCACGTTAAATACCTCAAATAATTAAGTTTTTATCAATACTTATAAAATAACACCAATAAAATGGTAAATTTAATCAATTTCGGAAGCAACAACAATGTTTTTAGTTTCTAAAAGAACCTTTCATTGAAAATTGGACTGTAATAATAATACTATTTAGCAACGCGTCTTACTACCCGTTCGGGTTATACGCTTTAGTACTAATTACTCAAATGGATTAGGAATTGGGAAAGTTGAATTAGAGGAAGTGAGCCCGCATTTGCGTGGAGGGAGAGGGGAAAACCATTTAGGAAAAACCACCCTCAGTCCACCCGACCGAGATTCGAACCTCGATCTACCCGTCCTCAGCAGTCGAGCCCAACACGCCTGCGCGTTAGCCCAACTACACCACCGAGGCGGGTAATTGGGCTGTAAATTTAGCCGTGTGTAAGTAGCGCACTTGAAAGGTTTTCCGGTATTAAGCTGCCAAAACCTTCTTCAGTGGCTGAATGGTCTAAGGCATCACTCTCGTGTTAGGATGACCTGCTGATGATGGGGAGATTGGGTTTCAAATCCCGGTCGGCTCTAGTTAAGGTTGTTTTTCTTAGATGATTTCCCAATCTGTTTCCACGTAAATGCGAATTGATTGTCTCTAAAATGCTTCCTTACTCATCCCTACTCCATTAGAGCAATTATTATATACGCTATGCGTAAATCCTGAACATATAGTAAGACGTAGTGATTGAAAAAAAGTGCCAATGTTTCGAGTTCAGCACTGGCCTCGTTTTCAACGATATCTAATATTAGCACCGTGTCTTACTATCCGTTCGGGTTATACGCACTTACGCTAATGTGTAATGGTAGGGTGATTGTGAGATGAAATGGAGGACCTACAGTTTAACGTGGAATCCGAACCACGGTGGAGGCCTGGCATTCCCCACATTCACAAGATTTCTTGTCCAAGGTGAAGGAAGGGTTTGGTAATCAGATAAATCTGTGCTGGGACCTGGGATTGAACCCCGGCCGCCAGCACAGAAGTCTGACACCTTACCCCTAGACCGCCAGGTCACCTACTTCAACGATATCATCGGATGAGTTTGTTGCATAGCGTCAATAAGTGTGCTCATATATATATTTTTTGCTGTATTTTTAAGATCACCTCTTAACACCTATTAGGGCTAAGGCATTAAGGAAGGGCAGTAAGATGATAAAACTTAAAAAAGATGCGCCCACAATTGCGCGGAGGGCGAGACTGAAAAACCATTCATGGTAAACCACCTTTTCGGAAGAGTCAGCCAGGACTCGTACCCTAACCTCGCTATCACCGGCAAACCAGCCAGAGCTCGATGTTTAGTCCACGTGCCTACGTAAGCGGGTGTGTGCGTTGGAACTCTTGCGATCAAACTCACTTAAGAGCCGTGTGATTATAATCAAAACGTTATGGTTACCCTAGAAACGTCGTGATTACCCTAGAAACATCGTAATTATCCCCTAAACGTCTCGATTACACTAGAAACATCGTGATTACCCTAGAAACGTCTTGATTACCATCGAAACGTCGTGATTACCCTAGAAACGTTGTGGCTACCCTTGAAACGTTGTGGTTACCCTCGAAACGTTGTGGTTACCCTCGAAACGTCGTGGTTACCCTTGAAACGTTATGATTACCCTAGAAACGTTGTGGTTACCCTTGAAACGTTGTGGTTACCCTCGAAACGTTGTGGTTACCCTAGAAACGTTGTGGTTACCCTCGAAACGTCGTGATTACCCTAGAAACGTTGTGGTTACTCTCGAAACGTTGTGGTTACCCTCGAAACGTCGCGATTACCCTAGGAACGTTGTGGTTACTCTCGAAACGTCTTGATTACCATCGAAACGTCTTGATTACCATCGAAACGTCGTGATTACCCTAGAAACGTTGTGGTTACTCTCGAAACGTTGTGGTTACCCTCGAAACGTCGTGATTACCCTAGAAACGTCGGCACAAGTTTATCGCCCGCTGACCAATATGTGTACCCTCCTAGGTTAGTTAAGTCTGTAAGGCTAAGAGAGAAGATTGTGAATAATAGTTTGGGTTTTGTACTAGATTAATTAATTCATTTAAGTTATTTGATTAAGTTAGTTTGTAAAATGTGTGTTGCTATAGTTTTTGTATTTATAAAGTGAATGTTAATTACTTCAATTAAAAAAAAGATCCAATATTTCTAAGAAAAAACAACAAATATCTATTTTCCAGAGTGGTATAATTTCTCCCCTCCTTAAATAGGAAGTATTATTGAAAATGAACAGCAATTTATCAAGTTCAATATATGTTTAATAATACCTGGATACGAGAATCAAACAAGAGACTTTGACTATGCGGGCCAATGCTATTTCACCGAGCTTTTAAGTTTCGTCCTCTGTCCTGGCTCATAAACAACCCATGCCTCATAGATTATCTGTGAGCGGATACGTAGTGCGAATAACGTGAACATGTTCTAAGACGCGGTGAAAAAAAAAAAGTAAATATTAAGTATGTTTATAATACATATTTTTTTGTTTGTGTTTTAAGCACCGTGTCCTATTTACTACCTTTTTTTCTTCTACACACGTACGGTTTACTATTTACGCCAATTCATATGTTAGGGTTGAGGAAGGTTTGAATTCCTAGGAAATACAACCACATTTGCGTGGAGAAAGAAAGAGAGTAGAAAAACATTAAGGACACCCTTGGTACACCCGGCCGTGATTCGAAACCTGATCTCTCGTAATTGGTTGTTCAGTATATTGTACCAGCCGGATAGTTAAATAATTCGTTCCCCCACCCCTCCGACCCACTAACAATCAATTTGTGCCAAGACGAATAGAGAGGAACAGCCCGATTGAAATTTGGGGCCTCAGATTCAAGAGCTCGAAACTAGTTGTATTAGATGAGGAGCGTCCGCAGGGCGTGTCCCCGCTATTTACATACACACCCATCTCCGTGTAAACAAAGCGCTGAGCATACATTTGTGTTAGGGCATCTTCATAGAAGGAGCTTATTCATCGGTACAACATGTTAGGGCACGGCCACACGTATTCTGAGAAAATTATTAGGTATGCTGTACTCTAAAAGTTGCAAGGGAATTTTGGGGGCTGAGGACCCTCAACCATCGTTGTCCAAGAACGTCAAGGGAGATATTTTAAGATGTGCGCCTGCTTCTCACATAATTTAGAAATACTTTTCAGAAAATCTGGAAGCGCTGGGAATCAAACCCGGGTCCTCTGGGTCCGTAGTCAAAACCTCTGATCACTAAACCACATAGGTGGTCCTCAAATTGTAATGATATCTACATGGTTAGAAATTTAAGTAAATATTAATGTCGGGGCTAAGAGTGGTATGGGCACATTTCTGAATGCATAAGAGAGACAGATCCTATTCAATTAGCCTAGTGTAATTAAAAGCACACAATTATCAATACTCAAAGTAAACAATCATAATAAGAGTAAAATGAAGTGATACATTGATCAAGCGTCCATCAGATCTTGATGAGAAGGAATCGGGTGGATTGTCCTACCCACGTTGCAATTAAAACTATTTTATAAAGCCTAACTTATCTCACACAATGCTGCTTGGAAACAAACGAGTCTCCCAACGTGAGAATTTTTGCTCCAAAAGTTATTTAGATGCGTAAACCCTAACTAACATAAAGGAAATCAAATCGGACTATTAATACTCTAACGCTTAGTCATTGTTTTATTGCTAAGATATTTACACAGATATTTTGCTGTAAGCAGTTTGGTGCACCCAAGAAGGAGAGGGGCTAACAGGGTATTTACCTCACTCCCCAACACCACAAATAATTTTGATATAAATTTTAATGATCTGAAGTATAACTAAAATGTTTAGGATTGAAGCTGTGTCGAATGTCTATGTTACATTTTAAGACCAAGCTTCTGACTTAAGCCTAATATTCAAAAGGTTTACCGTTACAAACCAAATTGACAATTGAAAAAAAACCCACAAATAATAGCTTTGATACTATTGGCATTATTTAAATCTCTTAATTACCATAAAACTACTCCAAATTATTTCTAAAAGTATTTAATATTCATAAATATTCTCGGGCTTCAGGGGTTAGGGTCGCCGTGCAACCACAAACCCACTCTCTTCATCAAAATTTCATTCTTGCTACTGCCTTGAATGAATACCTCCCTCAAAGTAAATGGCTGGGTGCGCCACTCATTAAGTAGATTATATGAAAATATATTTTACTTTACCTTTATCCTTCGAAATCATCTTGAAATGGTGAAATTACACTACTGACTTTTAGAATTCTTTGATGTATAATTATTAGTATATAGTTGATAAAATAACAATGACTAATAAGTTGTTAATGTAAAACTAAAACTAAAAGAATACTATTAAAGCTCCGCGCATCCTCTCTACTAAAGAAAAACAAGAATTACCATCAATTACGGTTAAAGTACCCCCCCTCCCCTTTTCCTCACTCTACCAGTACTGAAATGGCTAAATTTGAAAGAGTGGTTAAATGTGTTTGCCAAATACATGATAATACATGTGACTAAAATACCTAAATTAATAGTTTATAATTTAAAGATTGTTATGTATACTAACTATTATTTTAAATTAATTTTATATATATTTTATGTAATCTTACTTAAACTATACTATATTGGCTTAATAAATAAACATTGTGATCTTGAATCTTTTTTCAATAGTTGGCATAATGCTTAGTTTGCTATACATGAACAGCATGACCTGGTGTGTAAAAACCCAAGCTCATTGGCCAATTACTCATGGGCGAGTGGAAAGAAACATGTTGCAACCCCCTGGACATTGGGCAAGGTCATTAGAGCCTCCCTAGCTTGCCTTGAGTTTTTCAAGCAGCAGGCCCTGGGTTTCCTATTGTCTTAAGTAGAGCCTTTTGGAAGAAGAATTACTTAAAACACAGTATTCTTGGAATATGAACCAATATTAGTATTAAAATTACTAACTCATTATATGTATATTTATTAACAATTTAAACATTAGTATTTACACACTGACCTATTCGCTTTGAGTGTTGCTAACTAAGTTGTTTTTTCTGCTTAATCTATCTTTTTTCTATAGTGTGTCTAATGTGTGAGATGGATTCTTGACACCACCTATGTTCATTTATCCACAACATGTGAGCTCGCCTTCAGTTGTATTTCGGAAACATTGTAACCATTTTGTAAGTCATTTGCCCCTGGATCAGAACAAACTATGACATAGTATCTATTTTATTTCAGTCCCCCCACCCTCGCCCCACGAGACAAGATGGAATGGAGTGTAAAAGGAGGACAAAAACACATTCAGGGGAACGACTCAAGAGGAGGTTAAACAACCTATTTAACAAAAACACTACAGATTGCTCCCAATACTCTTATTGGTTGTACAGAAAGGGCTTCCAGTCAGAGATGGAACAAAACTGGAACTCTCAGATATGTGGTGTTCTCAAATTAGTACAGTCTGACCTGCTTCAATAACTTCCCTGTTTCAATATACTTGACTGTCGATAAAAGGGAAATGGGGGCTGGAAACCCGGTGAGGTGTACTGAGTGGTTTTTTTTACTAAATAGTTTTCCACTCTCCCTCCACACAAATACAGGTACACTTTCCCAAAATTCAACCTTCCTCATTTCCAACACATTAGTGTAATGAGTACATGTGTGTATAGCTCGAATGGGTACTAAGCCGTGGGGCTAAAAAGAAGCCAGTACAATTTTCATAGGAGGGACCTCATTGAAAATCTAGAAAAGTTACTAGATTCACTTTCACATACTCATACGTCAAGTCATGTAATATACAACCATCATTTTTGATAGATATAATAAATACCTATAAACTAATATTAAAAACATAGTGAATTGTTATTTATTTTACCCGCAAAAACATATCTTTACATTCTTACTTCTTATGCAAATTGAACTTTACAATTCAATATACAATTCCATGTTTATATCCTCCAAGGATTAGTCTTGTATGAAAATACAATTCCATGCTTCTATACTCCAAGATTAAATGATAAGTAAATATATTATTTAACCTGCTTTTAAAAAGTAGAGGAAGAGCAAGCACTTTCTTTCATTTATCTATGCACTTATGAAGAAGATTTCATAGCAGGAAGCTTTCAAGAGTTTATATACCGTTCTCTTAGTGATAGAGAGCTCCATCAAAGTGGATACAAGCCCCATCGTAAACACAATCAAATGTTGAAAAAAAGATTTAGCTTGGAATAACAAAGTTAATGTGTGTGAGTAGCTAAACATCTTACCCACTCAGATGCGCTGGGCACGGCACGTGGTCTGAATGTCAAGCTCATATATTCTGGTTTGTCATCGATAGAGAGGTCATGGTTCAAATCCTGGCTGGGTGGTTTTATCTAAATAGTTTCTCCATCACGATAATGTGGGGTACTATAAATTTAATATAAATTCAACATTCATAAGCACTCCCTCATTAGCGTAGTTAGAAGTGATAGAGCCTGGACAGGCACTATAAATATGCAGTTAGGGGAAAAAAACTTGATTGTAATGCTCAAAAACACAAAACTGTTTCCCCTCTAATAAAGATGAAAATAATTTATTTTGTTTATCTCCTAAACAGTTGAAAATATATATTTCTTAGACTTGATAATGTGAATAAAAAAATATATAATTGGAACTTTAAGGTATTGAATTAGCTATTTATGTTATCTGCGTTGAAGACATTTAATCTTATTTCTTTTTAATTTTATTACTGGGATTTTAAGGGCAAAGTATATTAAATACTTAATCTAGTAAGGTAAGAACTGCCTAGATGGTGTAGTTAGCTGACACACTTGTATCGTGTTGAGATAAGCTGCCGAGGACGGGGAGATCAAAGTTCGAATCTCGCTCAGGTGAATTAGGCGTGGTTTTTCTAAATAGTTTTCCACTCTCCCTCCATGCAAATGAGGGTTCAATTCCTCTGTATTCAATCTTCTCAATTCCTAACCCATTAGCATAATTAGTACTTAGGCATATAACCCGACCGGGTAGTAAGACACGGTGCTAAATAAATCGTACGGTAAGGGTGACCAGGTTAAGATAGAGAATATGCGTCAGTATTTGTCTTGGAATGAAATGTAAAATAATAGAGTGTAAAACCATTATTGTCGCATCCTGTCAGAATTGTAGTTCTGGATTAATAAATACCATAACTAGAGACCCTGGTTTTTGTTAAGGCCCTTGGCCCTATCGAGTGCAATTCTAAAACCTATTTTGTGGGATGGTGAAAGTCATGGCATGGCTTAGCAACCAACCAAAGTATCCTTTCGCACCAACAAGAACAGATGGATCAAAGAAATTGTAGATGGTGCCAGCTAGTGGACAGGTCTTGCGGAAAAATCATATGTTTGGAAATATCAGTTTTCTTGAGAACGAGTGAAATTTTTATTTATTTTCAAAACCTCTTCTAAGATAATGAATCAATGTTTATTAGGTGTGTTACATTTTGTTATTTTTTGCTATGCAGACGGCAGTTTTCTATTGAAAAGTGTCAAAATTATTGATATATGATCACAATTAAAATCGTAGAGGAGGTATGTATATAAAAAGTATAACTTAATCAACATGCTTCTAAAATGCAATTGATAGATAAATTAGGGCTAAATTTCTTATTTTAAAATTTGAAATATTTCCCTTTGTTTACAATATGAATCATAAACGCCAGATCAAACACATAATTTATTTATTTACCAAGAGTCTTTGGGTGAGGGAAATACATTTTCTAAGAGTGAGAATTTTGATTGATTATTAAGAGAGAAAAAAGTCAGGTACAGGTTTTTTTTCCTGGTACTTTAATGCAAAAAAAAAAATTCAATAAAGATAATGTATGTTACTTGGTTAAAATAGGTATTGTTTTTATATCGTTAGTTATCATCTAAATCAACCTAATTGACCATTATTCACATATAAAAAGCAAAGTTGTCAATTTTGTAATAATATACCATTTTGTTTGGTTTTTGTGTGTGTAAAATATATTTGAAAACATTCCAATCAATTTTAAAGATAATTTGAAGTTCACTTTAAAGTGGTAACAAAAGTTTGTAAGAACACATCTCACAAAATTCTGGTGTCCCTAAGTATAACCAAGTAGACAAGTGTTGAACTAGTGCTACAAAAATCTGCATCAGTGGGACACAAGCTAGGTTGATTTCTGAATAAGTGATCTGGGGTGGTATTTCTGAAATGTTTTCTCTCTTTCCCTCTATTCAAATGTGGACAAATGTCCTCTAAATACTATATCCTTCATCCCAACCTCATTAGTGCAAACACGGGGATGATCGGGACAAGTAAACCCCAATTTTCTTACAAATGGACATATCTTAAACCTAAAAAATTTACTAGATCTACTTTCATATATTCATAAGTCAAGTTATGTGATCCGCAGTGGTCACTTTTGATAGACATTATCAAAACCTGTTAATCAACAATAATACATTAGACTTTTATTGATGTTGAATGCAAAAAAAGTTTATGTTTTCTAAAGGATACTCCAAACATCCTTTTGTAGGAAAATAAAGGTATAGTGAAATGCAGAAAACATGAAACTCTACAAAAGAGTGAAAACAAATGTTGATTTGGAGGTAGACAGTGAAATAAAATATTTTTTGAGATAATTACATACATACAAGTGATAGAGATTTTAATTTACCTAATGACTTGCTTAATAGAAAACCTATAAAAAAAGAAAAATGTCTTAATGAGCTTCATTTCGATAGCTTGAGTTTGTTGAATCCCTCAATAAAATTAATTCAGTTATGTCTACTGAATAGTGGTTAGTAACAAGAGGCTCATAAAAATATTTCAATAGTTCTGTAAAATGTGTACAGTGATGGTAAGTTTGGTTATGATTTCAATATGCTATTGTGTAGTATGCCTGTATTGCATACTTCACGCGTGCCATTTGCACCAGTGGTTATGTGACCTGAAAGTTCCGGATCACAATATATTGGTTTACCCATCCTCCTTACATACTAATGGAGTTACAGCAACCATACAATTTTAACAAAACTCTTTATATAGATATAAAAAAAACAATTTTACTCAAATGTTGCAATGCCTATGACTTGTATTAATTAAAGAAATGTAGAAAATTATACTAAAAATATCTACGGAATCAATATTTTATGTATTTATTTCCTTTCCCCTGACTGTAAAAATAAGTTGTAGTAAAGTAATGGATGTTTGGGAACTAAATATTGAGAATATAACTAAGGATATAATTTGGCGATGGAAATTAGGAAAAAAGGCCAAAACTTTGTTGTATAACACATAATATCAACCACTGTCAACATATGGTTCTGAAACCTGGACAGGCCAAAGCTTTGTTATATAAGGCATATTATCAACCAATGTAGACGTATGGCTCTGAAACATGGACATGGACAAGGAGAGATTTAAATGGATTGCTAGCTGCAGACATGGTTTCTGAGACACAGTGGAAATGTTACAAGGAAATATGGGATAGGGAACGAAAAAATTATAGAAAACTTAAAGGTTATACCACTAGAAGAGATGCTGAAGAGAAAAAGGTTGAAGTGGCTAGGGCAGGAGATGAGAAAGTAGGAGCACAGAATGTCCAAGAAAGCTCTACAGAGTAAGGAGAAAGGTAGAATACCACGGGAGAGATGGATGGACCAAGCGCATAAGGACATGGAGACTAAAGGAGAGGACTGGGGACACATGGCAGAGGGAGAAGCTTGGCGAGATCAACAGGAATGGAAGACATGAGAGGAGGAAACATCCAATGATGATGATAAAATTGAGTATATTTAGTTTATGTAAACATGTAAATATTGCACACATGTAAATAATGTTTCACACTTTCCAAAATAAAATTAAACTGCTTCTACTCACCCTGGCAGCCTGTAGAGGAAAGGTTAAAGTGCAGATCTTGACAAGTGTCGCAGTGAGGACCTGTAACACCTGGCTTACAGGTGCACTCCCCTGTTACGGAGTCACACACTGAAGAAACGGAACCTTTGGGGTGACAGGAGCAGGAAAGACAGCCTGCTGTTTTGTTTCCGTATCCCACCTGAAGTAACACAGTTGCACCAAGTTTTAAAACTCATCAATAAACAATATGGATATGTAATCTTGAATAAAGTTGTCGGAAAACCCGCGAGTAACAAGTCTATCTCAGCTTGAATTCAATAATACATTATTTAAAGAGTCATCTGTTTGATTAAAAATCAAATTATTACTAAATAAAAAAAAAATCTTCTAAAATAAAGTTAAGAATAATATATTTTATTTGAAATTACAATAAAATTGGTCTTAAAAAGACACACACACACACACACACACACACACACACACACACACACACACAACACACACACAAAAAACACACACAAAACACATCAAAGAAACAGAGTTATACAACAAGCTTAAATTTGTTGAGCCTATAAATTGGCTGAGCTCGATTTTGAGCTTTTACAGAAAAAAAAGGTCCAGGCTCAAGCTGTAATAATTGTAGACCACCAATAACCAATCTGTGGTCAGTTGGAAAAAATTGCCACAAAACATAAAAATAAGCTTATTTTGTCTTTTTTTTTGTGTGTGTGTGCTAAGCTGTTGAAATTAAAATTAAAACCAATTTGTATAACTTAAAACAAAATATGTTTTTTTTTTCATAATGAGTCTTACTACACGTCCAGACTATCTGTTCAGGTTATCGAGTTCCCAGCCAGGATTCAAACATAAATCCGGAGGAGAGCCTCAGAAGTGAGAGACCATAACTAGAATTTGAAGCTTTAGCGCTTTCGGATAATGCAAGGAACAGAAATGAATGTTATAATCAGAATGAGAGATGACAGATAGACCTACCTCGCAACGGTCACAAGTCCTCCCTCTGAACCTCTCTCGACAAAGACACTGCCCTGACTCGACATCGCAAGAGTCGGAATTCACCGATCCTAATGGGTCGCACCGGCATGCTGAGGAGGGAAGAGTAACATTTATTACAGCCCAATTTTCACAGAAAGGGACTAATGAATATAAACATGACTATATCTACTTTCACATATTCATACATTAGGTCATGTGATATTGATAGGTTGAACTCATCATATTGTCTATAATTTTCAATGCATAATGACGCTGTAAATATGTAAAGGGACTGCTGGAGAGGAATGCGAGTGTACCTCACAAGAAAGTAAAGAGGAGGGGAACCATTAGCGGCACATCTATTGGGGACAGCTTAGGAATTATTTTTCTTTAGGTCGGCAGTGAAGACCAGCCTCTCCTTCTCCCCC
>CABFVX010000329.1:280493-320944 GCA_902151425.1 Timema shepardi
TAAGCGACCAGGTAATTACATCAGGAACCAAGGAAGGGTGAGGTTGGTGAAGAGTTGGTAAAGTGACAGTTGAGGGACATTGTTGTGCCGGATAAAAGGTGACCCAGTTCACCGTAAGTGTAATTAGTTTAACTTGTGATAAATAGGTATACTCTTAATCAAGCAATTTATTTATGTATTAATTTCCTGTCTAGTTAATAACCCTAAAGAGCAGGGCAAGTTAATGTATTAATTTATTCATCAAAATATACAACAGTTACGGTTCGACTGAGTAAAGTTTGAACATAGCAACCCGCAGATAACAATTTTCATAAATTATGTTACTATCCAAATAACACTGATAATATATTAAATGTTATAAATGTTGACAGCAAAAAATATGTTTGTAGTTTTTAAGGTTTATTCCTACCAAAATCCCACTATATTGACTTACCATATTAACAATAATGTTTCTACACTAAATACCAACACTAGTGATTACACAGTCTATGACACCAGTATCACAATATCAGGATCGTCAGAGACAAGTAGGTTAGAAGCACAGCTGTGTGCAATAGGGCTTGTTTTACAAACGTTATTCTCTGCTGTGGTTATCCATGCACTACGCTCTCACTTTCCGTGTGTTTCTAATAAATCTTCAGTTTACTGACTCGTGGATTAGGGTTGTGTGACTGTGATTCAAACATGAAATTACAAAGACTCATGGAAGCAGTTTAATGTGTATATATTAGACACTTCATTTGAAACACCAAGTTTGTACTGCGCTTGATCAGCTAATAACTGCAAGTAATCCATCACATTGAAAAAGTAACTAACATCTGTTAGTTTCCAAACACACTACTTTTAATTGGAGGCGACGTTGTGTTGCAACCGTGGTTTAGGTCTGGCCATGGCTGCGTCTGGATTCAGACTATGTTTCCCGATCAGCGTTGGGGCTCGGTACATGGTCTATAAACTCCCCTAGTTGGAGGCGATAAAATTGCCTGCTTTGCTACTCTCACCCTGGTGGTGAAAGTGCAAAACAGGAACTTAAGTTTTACTTTGCACTTTTCATAGCTCGTTTTATCATAATAATAATAATAATAATAATAATAATAATAATAATAATAATAATAATAATAATAATAATAATAATAATAATAATAATAATAATAATAATAATAATAATAATAATAATAATAATAATAATAATAATAATAATAATTATTATTATTATTATTACTAAGATATATATATAATTATTATTAATATAATATTTATATATATAATAAATATTTATAAATAATTATATATATAATTATTATTATTACTACTAAGATATTATTATTATTATTATTATTACTAAGATAAAATCTATCAATTATTAGTTAAGATATAATTTATTTTATTTTAACGAACCAACGCACACCTTTAATGACCTTATCACATATTTAGGAGCCGAGATCGGCTCATCATGTACCCTCTACTAATATATATATATATATAAGCACACTTCCACTAAATTATATTCCTCATCCTTAGCCCTTAGATCAGTGGTATTCAACCTTTTTTGTTCACGTAGCCCCAGATATAATTTATCTTCAACTTTGTTAGCCCAAAGCTGTGGGTGCATACTGCAAATTATACCTATTCTATAATCTACATCTAGGAGAGAAAGGGAAATAGAAAAAATGGTGCAATTAGATCGCAAGACCTTATGTCTGGTTCTCTCCTGGTGAAGACTAAATATCCCCCTGATTATTCAGGGTTTAACATATATCTTCATAATAAAAACCTCTTTTCACTTTATGAAGTAATTGTATTGTATTTTATTATATTTTATTTGTTCTTATCTAAGTGTCCTATCATTATTTACAAATTATCTTTTTCTATCTTTTGTGTTTTTTTGGTTTCCTCTTTTAGGAAGTTGCGTTGCACATTTCACACTCCCTCCTGATGAATTTCAATAGACTGAAACCTAGATCGGGGGATTGGGTGGTAACGATCGATTTTCTTCAAGAGGCAGGCAATACCTCCTTGTCCAGTGGCTGCAATGTAAAGTTTGAACTGTGCTCTTCTTCTAATTGTAAATGCCATATTGTGTTTTGTTATTTTATTTGTTTCTATCCACCTTCTTCCAAATATAATTTGGTGTTTAACATAAAATAATACATATATATTTTTTATTTTACAAACCCTCTGAAATGTTTTCATGTATGCCTGATGGTACGGGTACCCCAGTTTGAAAACCACTGTCTTAGATTACGCTAACCATAGTGTTAAACATAATAGTAATATTAATAATAATAATAATAATAATAATAATAATAATAATAATAAGTATAGTTAGTATAATCATACAAGAGTCACAATAATAAATATATATATATATATATATATATATATATATATATATATATATATATATAAAGTTGGCTGTACACATAAAATATAGTGGGTCTGTCTACATAAAAGGGTACAATTCTTTCTGTCTGTATGTTATCATAATATTTTTTAGATTTTTTAGAAGTGTGCAAGTAGGCATTTTCCACTACAAGTCTCGTTTGAATGGAATCATCGAGTTATCTTAGAGTTTGACTTGTAATAAATCCCTACATAAACACAAACATATATTTTTATGAATGTAATATTTTTTGTGAAGAAAATAAATAATCACACAAATTCAGATTTTTAAATAAATTAAGTATACAGTAAGTAACTGTATTAGTTATATATTTTTTAAATCAGACAAAAGTAAATAGGCCTAGTGAGGGACTTGGTTTACAATACTACTCAAATTTGAATCAAATTAATTAAACTCAGAATTTCCAAGATAAAACAAAAAATTTTGAGTAGCCTACCTACCCAACTTTTTTTGGGTTTTGTAAAAAAAAAAAAGTTGAGTTGAGTTCCAACAGCTATTAAAACTCGACCAAACTCAAGTTTTCAAGTACTGGCACACTCCTAGTATTTTCATTCATTTTGGCTTTCAATTCTATGCTTTAGATCAGTGGTTCCTAAACTTTTGTTGGGGTCACCACCTCTTCCAGCACTCCCCTCACTACTTAGTAGTCCCCTAGGTAATCCCCACTTCGGGGACCACTACTTTAGATATGGTTCGAATCCTATATTTATCAAATGCAAATTTTAGATTATCTCTCGAATCTTAAATCTAAATTCGAATCCCCAAATCTTTAAAAATTTCAATAATTCTAGTTACACTGTTGGAAGGAAAGTATTTAAAATAGGATTTAAAAAAAGTTGTTTAAGACTTGTCATTTGTCAATCATGTATATGTCATAAACCACAAATTGAACACTTTAATGTTGTCCTTTTTTGTGATTTTATTACTCTCTCAACTACACGAGTTTATTCAATTCCGTTTGGAAATTGCTTAAAATTTGTATTCTAAGTCAAGGTCCTAATAATAATTTGTATTTGATATACTTTTTGTTGAGATTATTTGAATCTTAAATCTATCAATTATCATAGGATTTGAGGGATTCTAACATCTCATTTCTAGTTTTGTCACAAGTGCTCAGTTTTTTTTACAGACCTTTAGCATGAGAGTAATTATAATCATCTGGGACAACACCCATACACTACAACAAGCAAATGTTTCCGTGATATTTGTTGTTACGTACCCCTGCAGTCTCCTTGCTGGGGGTCACCATAATGTCCCTTGATGCAACGCTCACACTTCCAGCCCTCTGTGTTTCCCTGACATTGAAGGCACTGGCCCGTCAACCCGTTGCAAGGGCCCCCACCACAGTCACAAGACTGACAAGTAGAGGCCTGAATCAACGGGTCACCAAAGTAACCACCAGCGCATCTGTCAAATAAAAAACAACAACGTTATTTTCAGAATAATTATTTACTTAAATGATACGGGTAAAGTTACTCGCATAGATAATGCATCTGATGTTGACATGATAGCGCTCAATCATAACTGGATATATTGGGTGTGGATTGATTACAATGGAGTTTCCCATCCTCTCTCAAGGCTTGCATACGTCCTTGACACTTATATTTTTTATTGAATTAGGTATTACAATGTGATTTCCCATCCTCTCTACAAGTTTACATACTTCTTTAACACTTAAATTTTTTATTGCATAAGGTATTACAATGTGGCTTCTCATCCTCTCTCAAGACTTGCATACTTCCTTAATACTTATATTTTTATTGCATAAAGGTATTACAATGTGGCTTCTCATCCTCTCTCCAAGCTTGCATACTTCCTTAAGTCTTACTTTTTTTTATTGTATAAGGTGTTAATTTATTAAAATGTGGTTTCCTATCTTTTTGTGGTCTGGTACACTTTCTTAACACAAACTCATTTTTTATCATGTTTCCTGAGAGTGATTAGCTTGAGTTGCTAACTACCAGCACTGGCATTAGACTAGGGGTTGACAATCTTTTGAGGTCCAAGGGCCAAAGTTTCTGTCTCTTGTTGGATTGCAGGACACAATAATGTATCGACAATATTAGGATTGAAAGTATTATTTTTCTTCTTGCGTTCCGAGTGTCTCGACGGTTATGAGCAGAATGCGAACACTGCCGACTGTTCGAATGCACCCAAAATAGTTATCTCTCTTTTGACTACTAGAGTCCGCATTTGCCAGTGAAAGATAAATTTGTATAAAAATGTAATATTTTTCTTCACATATAAAAAAGATAGTTTACAAAATAACTTAAACTACATATTTATTTTATTATTCAATTATGCAAAATATAAATTTGTATTTGTCATTTTCTCTCTTGGTGGGCATTCAAGTATTACTTAAGCACATTTTTGGCCATTTTTAACCCCTCTACCCCCCTCCTGTAAGCAGGAGCCTGAGCCCCCACCTCCCCCTCTTGCTTTTGTAAGATTTGTCTGTCAACTTTTTTCCATTTGTTCACAAGAATAAATTTTATTTTTCCTATGAAATTTTGCCAATAACCTGAAAAGGTAGTGAGACGCGATGATAAAAATATTAAAAATGCATACAATTTATAAATTGCTGGTAATTATTAACAGAGAGGTGTAAATTAATATCGTGAAATAATTGGCAATCAACACTGGTATACAATGAATTTAAATTTATTGAACAGGTGAAATTAAAACAAATTATAATATTATAAAAGTTTAAAACTTCAATTTACTTTTAATAGAAGTTATAAAAAAGTATTATTAGTGAATACATGAATATTATATTTATAAAAACACTCTAAACTCCATTTAATCGGATGACCAAGGGCCTTGAATCCACGCCTCAACACTTTCAATTATTATGTTTCTATTTGGGGGGGGGCCAGGTCACTCAAGATTTGGCTTCTTCCTCGTTTAACCACTCAGCATATTCATTGCTGCCTGAATTACAAGTTGCTTAGCATGCCCTCTCCCTCAATTTTGCCCATCTTTCTTTGTCTTATATAAGCATTGTTCTGACCCCCCTAACACCCTTGTCAGTAAATACAAGCAAAGCTCAAACCCCCTCTCCCCCAAAGGTGCTTATGTAATACTTGAACGCCCCCTTGACATAATTTTATATTACTCACGAGCTGACGAGCCACAGGTTGAAGACCCCTGTGTTAGAGCATAGTAGGACAATGCTGTTTTCTGTTTTTGCAGGGAGGATTAAAGAATCAAAATTTTTACATACCAAACGTCTCCTGGGTATTTGCATCCAAATTCATTGAATACTTTAAATCAAAATTTATGAAGCAATATTATAATAAGTGTAAGTATACTTTAATTATTACAATATTGAGTGACAGGACAATTATATAAATAAATAAATAAATAAATTAATGGTATAGCACAATCATACAAATTTTTTAGCGTGAAGTATTATAGCTTGGATTAAAATATTCAAAAAAATAGATTTTCAATAAACTACCCTTAAGTAAGTTTTCCTCAGAAAAACAAACATATTGTCTTGTTAATTACAATAAACACTCTTTATATATTGTTTAATCCAAATCAAATGTTCAAACTGTTTTAAAAAAAAAATCGAATTTTCAAAAATCAGTTATTTGTAAACTTCCCTCATGTTATTTGTCTTTGTAAAAATTTTTTTTATATATATACACTCTTATTTATCATGAATAAAAACACTCACATAATCTTTATGGATTGAGTCTTAAAGGCCAAATTCATTACAAGTTTTTAAATTTTTATTAATAAATAAAAATTGGTTGTCATGATCCAACAAAAAGGTTGAGGATCTTTGATTCAGATATCACATAATCTAAATATGTCAGGGGTTAAGTTGTTGTGTAGCAGCCACTGAAAACAAGTAATGTATGTATATATATACTAGCGAAATTCAGAACTTACAACCAACAACTCAGGGGTAGATAATGCCAAGCATGCCGAATTATTTTTGTATTAATATATATATATAAGTGGTGTCGAAACAAACTGTTAGAAGGTTTTCTCTTCAGTCAAAACATACCTTTCACAGTGGTCACCGGCATACCCTGCAGGACATGCGGTGCAAATATAGTCATGGCCGCCTTGTTCGCAGGTTGGACTATAGTTGCCCTCTGGATTAAATGAAGGACAGGCACAGGGGTGGCAGTCAGAGGGGGTCCCTTGTCGAGCATCACCATAGAACCCTGCAGAGCATTTCCCACACTTGCTGCCAGTCGTGTTGTGCTCACATGCCTGGACAGAATGTAACATGGATTTGAGGCTTTCACTTAGGTACTTAATTGATTGTAAGAGACCAGGAAATTTGAAGCCATGGGAATTGAGTTTTAGAGTATCTGTCAAGAGGAGAAATAAGATTATGAATTAAGTTGCACGAATAAGAGTTGGGGTACAGGAAGTACATGAGATAGTAGAGGAAGCAAAGGAATCTTGTAGGAAAAATACTTTATGGGTGACATAGAGATGGGAGGAGTAAACAACAGCAAGTGTAAAAAAGAGAGAAATAGCGAAAAAGAATGGAAGCAAATAAAAGAGGAAGAATTGTGGGAGGAAAGAGGAATATGATGACATGAAATGAAATGATCCAGCCATAAGCTTGAAATAGTTGGTAATGATTCTTAATTATAGTTTAAAAAATAAAAGCTAGCATAGAGTTGTACAGAAGCCCCATGGCTTCTTTGGTGCTGAATGACAGCTCACAGCTGACTTCTAACGGCTTTGAAAAATTACCAGACCAAATTATGTATCCCTGCGGAGAACCATATGATCTGCAAAAATATGTGTTTAGCAGCTGTCCCTCCTGACAGTCAAAATTTAGGTACATACCTAAATGTTGACTGTCAGCTGTGAGCTGTGAGCTGTCAGTCAGCACCAAAGAAGCCACGGGGCTACTGTAATCAATAAGCATTGAAAGGAAGATAGAATGGCAAGGCCTTTAAGTCTATAACTAAAACACCAAAAAAACATAGGGGATTAATCAAGCCCCTTAGTTACTGCCGCTAATCCTACAATACAAAGATAAGGATTGATAGAGCCTTAGCATAAGTGAATGCCAATTTTTACTGATATCTTGAGCGAATAGTCCTCCTCTGTAATATTTGAGCCAGTTATTTTCCTATCACATCTCACTACCTCTTTGGGTTAAATGCTTTGTTATTAATTATGCTAGTGGAATACGGATGAGGAAGGTAGAATTTATATTTTTTGTGAAGGAAGAGCGGAAAAAAATTTAGGGAAGAACCACCCTCTGTACACCTTACCGGAATCTGAACCTCAATCTCCTCTTCATCGATAGTCCAACATATTGCTAGAGTGATGCCTTAGAACAGGCATGTCCAACCCACGGTGCCAAATCAAATTGATGAAATAAACAACAAATTAGGCTCTTGTAGTTGACTTAAATTCTTACTAATTTCTATGGAGTTAAATCGTAAGTATAATTTTTTTTTGTTGCACTATGTATTACTTCCTGTTTGGGTTATACATTTATGTACTAATTACGCCAAAGGTTTAATGGATGAGGAAGGTTATATTTAGAAGAAGTGCACCCATATTTGTGTGGAGGGAGAGTGTAAAAGCATTTTGGGAAAAAAACACCTTAGTACACCCGAGTGAGATTTGAACCTCAATCTTACTGTCATCGGCAGTCTAGTCTACTACGAGAGTAGTGCCTTAGACCATGTGACCGCCGAAGTGAGTAAGTATAATGTTACTTTTTAAAGTATGCAAGTATGTATTTATTAGTTCATGTTAGTTCATGTTTTTGACATATTTGAGCATTGGGTATTATAGATTTCATATATGGTCCCTGGCCAATTTCTCGAGAACTTACGCAGCCTTTGCCCAGGGAACGGTCGAAAATGTCTCCCTTAGAGAATGTGACCACTGAAGCTTATTTCAGCCAGTGAACTTACATCATGAACAAGGCTATGTGACCACTGAAACGTATTTCAGCCAATGAGCTTACGCCACAAACAAGGATATGTGACCACTTTCTGATGTAATGTAGGTCTACAAGATATCAACATACTATTCTAGTGATAAATTATTTTATACGAACCTAAAAAAGCAATCAAAAAAATGTCAAGAGTTTGTTTGCCATAATGTCTTCTATTTAATATTGGAATTTATTATATAATACTTAAATGGATTTAATTTAATTTTTTGAAATCAATATTTATTAATTTATGTTTTTAAAGAAACCATTATGATAACATAAGTTATCTTTCTCATAGTAATCAATTGTTTCCAGCCTGTGACTGGGTTTAGTAAAATGGTTCCATATTACTCTGTCCTTTCCCTATTCATACTCCTTTATTAGTTTCCATTCTTTTACTTTCACTCGCACACTTGCTGATATCTGCTCTTTCCATATTTTCATGGCCTCCCTTTTGGTATCTTTCCTACATCATTTATCATCATCATTCACCTTGATTTTGCTTTACCATTCATTAAATGAGCATACCATTTCATCCTTGCTTCCCCAGCTATCTCCTGTGCTTCCTGTACCCCAGCGCTTTTCCGGATAACTTCATTCCTAATCTTGTTTCTCCTCGCGACAGCTACCATACTCCTCAAAAACCTCATATCCATTACCTACACTTTCCTAGTTTCTTTTACATACAATGTCCTTGTTTCTGCTGCATCTTTCTAAATATGTTTAGATTTTTTAAGTAATATATGAGATCAAGGTGGCGACAAAAGCTCATAAATAAAATTACCTGATGTTATCCTGATCTAAAAATAAAAATTTCCTCGACTAAAATCCGTATAGGAATTTATAAAGATGTTTTTTAGAAAAATCATAATAATCAATTTGTTTTAAATAATTACCGGTATTTTTAAAATGCACTCAATAAATGGTTTTCATCAACTTTGATATAGGATCCATAGTATTTCTCTACCATAGAAAGCCAAATATATATATTCTCCCTGATTAAATATATAATTCTATGACTATCCTGGTAGTTTTGAATTCCCTCAATTCTCCAGGTTTTCCATATTTTATCTGATTGTGGCCACACTGAAGATAGATTAGTATATTTCACATTCATGGACAAACAAATAATCTAGCTAAACTTGAACTAGAATTGCAAAACTAACAAAGATTTTTCTACATTTTTAGTCAGAACATTGATACAGATTTTTATAAACTGAAACCAAAATGAAACCGTATCAAGTTATTTAGTCGGAGACACTTACTGCACACTGTCCTGTGAACGGGTCACAAGTAGGTGCGTGACCATGGCAGTCACACTTCCTACACTCTGCTTCCCCTTGGTGGTCAGAGCTTGAGTTAACCCTGGTGTAACCATACTCGCAACTCTCGCAAGAAAGACCAAAGTAGCCTGGGGGGCACGTGCAGTGCTCCACATGGCGGGTTAAAGAACCACTGCCGTTATATGTGCCAGTCTGTAAGGAGACACTCTGCAAACTGAGAAGAAAATATAAACACTCTATTAATACTGGATATACATGCCAATTATATGATTATTTATTTACCTACTTATTAGGAACTCTAAAGTTATATGCTTAACTTACAAAAGCACATCATCTATCCCTATCTTGAGCTAGTTCTATCCAGTCAAACTCATTACACCTTATCTGTTTCAGGTCAACTCTAATGTTATCCTCCAATCTGTGTCTTAAGTCTTCCCAATGGTTTCTTCCCATTGGGTTTACCAGTGAATATCTTGAATATGATTCTATATTCTTCCATTCGCGTTGCATGTCCTGCTTACCATAATATGCGAGACTTGATTAAAATATATAATGTAATATTTATAAGATACAATAACTTTTTCACATAGATTGTTATAAATAGTTTTTAAAGTAAAGTAACCTCTGAAGAAAATCAAGATAAAATTATCATTAGAAATTTTTCAAAGAAAAGAGAAAGACAGTGTACACATTACACTGCCACCACTGGACAAAGAGGTAATAAATGTTTCTTGAATAAAATTAATTGTTCCCACACAATTCCTTGATATAGGTTTCATTCTATCAGAAATAGTCATCAAAATGGAATATAAAATATGCAACAAAAGTTTCTAAAATAAGGAAAAAAACCACAAAAGGGTTAAAAAAAGAAAAATAGATAAAGAATGATAGGACATATGAATAGGAGCTTATAAAAAGGTAATAGTTACCATAAAAAGAAAAACCCATGAAATATAGCAAGTTGGATGTTAATATTTATTATATCACTCTCTAAGGAAAACCTCTTAACTTTTTGATTATTTGGCAGTGTCATGCAGCTTGGCTCAATATAAAGGTTCTAAATTCAAGTTCTAGAGAGGAAACTTTGCTTTCCTTAAATGGTACATTAACCTTCTTAAAAGCCTGATTGGTATGTTTGTCCCGGAACTAATTTAGTTACAGTTTCTAATGGCAGCATATGATCACATTAATAAATAAAACACATAATATAATTAAATATAAATATATTTTGAAGAAGGTTTAGGAAAGGTGGATAGAAGCATATATAAAGGACAAACACAATATGGCTTTTACAATGAAAAGAAGAACACAGTTCACACTTTACACTGCTTCCATTGGACAAAGAGGTAATGGTTGCCTGTAAAAGAAAATCGATCATCACCAACCAATCCCCTGACCTAGGATGCATTCTATCGGAACTCATCAAGGAGTGGTGTGAAACGTGCAACGCAACTTCCTAAAAGAGGAAACAGAATTTTTTAAAAAAATGGAGAAAATTGAAAAGAATGATAGGACACATAGATAGGAACATGTAAAAGATATAACATAAAGGACAAACAAAGGAAAATAACAATGGATGTGAATATATAATGACTAATGAGAGATATATTATATATTCGCATCCAATGTCCTTTTCCTGTGTTTGTCCTTTATGTTATATCTTTTACATGTTCCTATCAATGTGTCCTGTCATTCTTTACAATTTTCAATTTTCTCCATTTTGTGTTTTTTTTCCCTCTTTTAGGAAGTTGCATTACGCGTTTCACACTCCTCCCTGATGAGTTCTGATAGAATGAAACCTAGGTCGGGGGATTGGGTGGTGACGAACGATTTTCTTTGAAAAGCAACCATTACCTCTTTGTCCAATGGCAGCATTAACGTGTGAACTGTGTTCTTCTTTTCATTGTAAAAGCCATTTTGTGTTTGTCCCTTTTATATGTTTCTATCCACTTTCCTGAGCCTTCTTCCAAATAGATTACAACTACCTCATAAAGCGAAAAGAGGTTTTCCTTTTTTTTATATATATATATATATACACACACAATAAGGAGTAGAAAAATAAATATATATCAATTTTTTCTAGAGTTGGGTTGATCTCACTGTGTTACGAATCCAAATCCAAACCTATAGTTTACCTTCGAACCCTGAATCTTGAATCCAAATATGAATCTTGTAAAAAATTATGAACATAGAGAAAATATATATACGTATAATATAATAGTGATAGATAATAATTATATAAAATACTAATAGTAACTAACTGTTAACATTCTTTCTTATAATCCATTCATTATAACAGTCATACATTTAGTTAAGTGTTAAATTACTGGTCTGGGGCCTAGTTATTAAGTTCATCCTAAGTATAATTGATTCTGAACCACCAATAAGCAGTATTAGAGCTCTAAAACAAACTTCAGTTGAAAAATTAAAAGGAAAAAAAGTAATATATATATATATATATATATATATAAAGGATTTGAATCTCAACTCTGAAATTTTCTCGAATTCTTGAATGTCAAACACACTAAGAAGAATTCAAAATGCTGATTAATGAACACAATAACCGCTATCATATCAAAAGTTGTTTGACATTGAGTAAATCTCTAAGTCACATCAAGCGGTGACCGACGAGAAACACACCTGCCCTCTGCTTGATCTGTGTGGAACTTTGCTCGAAGCAACACATGCCTGACATCGGCCAGAACGCTCATCATCTGTGCCCTGGTTGCCTTGTCACCGCGGTAGTCTTTCCTTTTCAGTCGAGTGACAATGTCCTTTACAGAGTCAGGCACGTGGTACCAATCTCCTTCCCGGAGGGTGACTGTGATGGTGGTATTGCGCACTTGGTTATAGGAGCTCTCTCCGTGACCCAGGCGCATGCTGTTACTACCCTGGAATAATGCAGCGGTGATTACTAACACTGGAATGCACAGTTCAATTTTTATTTGAAGGACCTTATATGACAGATAGAAAAGCTACTAGCTTTACAAGTCAACCCCAATATACACGTTTTCGTTATCAGCGTTTTCAAATCCAAGCGGATTTTGTTTTTGAAGAACAATGACACAGATTAATTTTGTGGTTCTTTGGTTGATTTATAGATTGCAACAAGTGTGAGCTACTTTGTATCTCAAAATGTTCACACACATCATCTCCGCCCAAGGCTAGAAAATATCAAAGAGGAATTAAATTTAAATCTAGAAAAAGAAGAGCCGTCGAGAACCTTCATAACAAAAGTTATTTCCGACTCAGCTATGAATAGATTTGCCATAATATTTTCTTCTCAGACTGGGACACTTTTAGGGGTTTTCTAGAAGAAAATCATAATGCAGAGCCCCATTGGCGTAAAAGTGGAAATTTGCATAGACATATTTTTACGGGCTTCCCCCACCCCTGCTCCCCTTCAAATTCAAAGGATGTTTATGATGTAATTGGGGATACAAATTTTTAAAAATTAATTCCCATTTAAAAGTTAAGAGCAAATTTTGTTCATTTATTTAGGTAAAAACTGAATCCAAACTCACTGATAGAGCTATACTTGAATGCATTACAGAGAAAAGTATTAATTAAAAGATAACTTTATAAAACATAATATACTATAGGCTAGGAGAGTATTTAACAAACTTAAAGTCCACTGTTAAACACACTAGCTATCTGGTTGAAACCAATCGTATTTGTTACTTGTGTGAAACTTTTTTAGAAATGCTTTGTTATTATTTATCTTTTCATAAAACTCAGTGCAACCTATTTCAATGATTATTTTGCAGTAGATTGGGCATTTCAATATTGATTCTGCCATTCTTTCTCTATTTTGAGACCATACATTGTTCATCAGTAAGAACACCCTTTCAACAGAAGTGGAAGTGCCTGGTAGACAGAAAATGGACTCCACAACTTGGCGGAGGTTAAATACAGAAATGTCCTGGTCTTTGAAGTGATTGAATAGTTGAACCCACTTTTCTTCACAATTCAAGTTTGTAAGTTTGAAAGTGTCACAGTTTCAAGACCAAAATGTCTTGGCAACCACCACTTCAGCAAATAGTTTATCTAAGTTTATTACACCATTTCCAAGTGTTTCATTAATTTTTTTCTTCTGATTTTTCAATTTTGGGTACATAATTTCACTGTTGTCTATCCATACAAAAGATTCTGCTCCACCGAAACTATTTTCCCATAGATCAATGTAGGACACACATCGATCATAAAGAACAATAAATTCTTTATAATTATATCAACATTAATGCTTCCTGCCTCCTCTAATGCTTTGAACATTTTTTGGGCTCCTTGTGATATAAATATATTATCCCACCTTTCTTCAAGATTCGTTTTCAAATATTTATTCTAAACCATTTCAAACTTACTGTGTCTATTACACCTAATTTTATACCGCTAAGTATTTATGCTTTCGACTGTTTAAAATCGATCACCATATTTTCACAGATAATGATTTTCCGCTGTCAAGTGTTACCAATACAGTTCAAGTTAGTGATCCTGGTGAAAACACCAAATTTCAGATGTAAGAGACCATTACCAAAGCTGTAACCTATATTTATTGAATCTATTTCATTGTAATTTTGATTTTTAGTTGAGTTTTAAGTTTTTTCAGGAAACAGGTGTTTGTTCACTGAATGCACCAGGTCCTACCGCTACATCCAGCGCACAAGTTGATGTGTCTACCACAATATGTTTTGATTGATTATTTATCGCAGCCAATTCAAGTGATGAAGACAATTCAAATGCTAAACTAAAAGTATACAAACTTGAGTTTATATTTTATCATCCAAGACAATATTGAAATTAACACTTTTTTAAACAAATATTAGAGTCTATTCTTTATGTAGTTATAGAAAATAACATTAAATGTTGAGTTAGTTTGAGTAAAATCTGAATGTTTAAGAGAATTTGCCAAGCTAATAAAAATAGAGAAATTGGGCTTTACAATACTAAAATTGTGTGTTTCAATAAGCTTCAACCTGCTTCGGTGGTTGCATGGCCTAAGGCGTCACTATCACCATAGATTAGACTGACGATGACTGGGAGATCATGGTTTGATCCCAATCGGTTGTAACGAGGGTGATTTTTTTATAAATGTTTTCCCACTTTCTCTCTCTTCATTCAAATGTGGGTACACTTCCTCTAAATTCAACCTTACTCCTCTCTAACCCATTAGCGTAATTAGTACATAAGTGTATAACCCGAATGAGTAGCAAAATGTGGTGCTAAAAAAAGAGTAAAAAAAGCTTCAAACTGACCACGACAATGATATCCGGCCCTGTGGTTGGTTTGCCACTGGTGTCTCCCCTCATGACGATCCAGCTGACACTGAAGGTGATGTTGGAACCATAACTGGTCAGATGATTGCCCTGATAGGCCTCCGGGGCCAACCAATAATAGCTTTCCACACCTGACATCTCGTAGTTTCTCACAGTCAGGTGGTGGGTCTCTTGATCCACCATGGGTACGATCGTTCTAGACACTGGGAGGTCCGACACAAGCCAACCGGACATAGTTTCCGTCTGGTCGACAGGAGAAAATAAACAGTCCAGTAGGGATTTGTGACGTTTCAAAAACTTTGATATTGCTTCAAATATGTGTCCAATGTTTGCTCTAAAAACATTTCGGCTTAAATAATTATGAAGCTTCACCAATAAAAAATATTGACTGCCAAAATACACAAACATTTTAAATTTTTTTAAATTTATATTGTAAATTACACTTTATTTACCCTTTACTTTGTCAGATTGCACTATAGACTTATATTACAAAGTAGTGAATCTTCGATTCTTTTAAGCTTGGATTCTTTGAATCTTATAGTATTCGAGAAATTCAAGATTTATCAAATTTTCAAAATTATCTCGAATACAATCATAAAGACATTAGGTAACAATTTTAAGCATTTGGTAAAAGGAATTATTTAGCCTTGTGTTGTTGGGAAGGTAACAAAATCACAAAAAATAGGACAAACCTGTATTAATATAATTTATTTACTAAATATGCGTTTTCTCAGGTTGTTTATGATGTAATAGATATGCTAAAATATTATTTGTCAATGGCACCAAGCCTTAAACAATATATTTTCAATTATATTTTAAATATTTTTGCTTCATCTTAAATTGTACATTTTTAAAGATTCTTTTATAACAAAGGAAATTGACAAATCTAAAGAAAAAGGAAAAATAAACTACTAAGAGTAAATTTGATGAAGAAAGCCCACTTTGGGGAAGGTGGAGAGAAAATGGAGTAATCCAATGTTATTTGTACTCTCTTCTTTGTGTTTGATAAAGGCAACAATGCCGAGATATTATTCTATTTGTGATAAGTGTGTGTGACTACTTCTACTATAGAAGAGAATGTGAGGAAAGCCAGGCCTCCACCGTGGCTCGGATTCCACGTTAAACTGTAGGTCCTCCATTTCATCTCACAATCACCCTACCATTACATATTAGTGTAAGTGCATATAACCCGAACGGGTAGTAAGACGCGGTGCTAATAATAATAATAATAATAATAATAATAACAATAATAATAATAATAATAATAATAATAATAATACTATAGAAGACAGAAGAGAGGAAGAAGATGCCACCTTTGTGTATTGGATTCTTCACACATTTTTTTTTATCTTTCCTTAGGTAGGCTTTCTTCATCAAATTTACTCTTAGTAGATTATTTTTCCTTTTTGTTTTAGTTTTATCAATTTCTTTTATTGTAAAATTATTTAGTCATTGGACCAACTCATTTTTAAACATTTTTAAACATTTTTAAAGATTCAAGGATTAGAATTTGAATTCAAGATTCAAGGGAAAATTTAATATTCGGATTCGAGAAATATTTGATTTGACACATCTCTAATATAGTCCTTAAAGGTAAGACTGCTAATTACTTTCAGAACAGAGTGTAAATCACAAATATTGGTAATATGTGAATGCCTAAAATGTTGTAATAATAACCTAATTTATCCATTTTTTAACCAAATCTATTCATTTTTGCAATTAAAAACTTTTATATATATAATAACTAGTCTCTAAAGTTAAGTAACTATTCACAGTATACTATTTTTTTCAATATAATACCAAAATTTGGAATATAAAATATTCAAACTTTGATTTAGCTTTAAGAATATTTCATATATTCGTTTCAACTGCACTTGTAATTGACAAATTAGACTTCGCACACCCTTAACAGCCAATAAAAACAAAACAGATATCACTTTGATTCATTTTCATTATTTATTGTTTGGTGAGGTGTACAAATTCAAATACTAAAGTAGCTAAATATCTGTCATGCTTCCTATCTTAAGTTATTATAACTATAATTATAAATAATAATAATCATTAATCAATAATAATAATAATAATATTATTATTATTAATGGCCTTTATTTACCTTATTTAGGAATGAATCAAGGGAAATAACGACATTAAATTTTTTATTTAAATTGATTTAGCTTTATCCGGGTACATTAATAACACTTAACATAATATTTTATAAGACAAAAACAACTGCAATTTTTCCTCACATTTTGAAGATGAAGGCTTGCCTCGTGGCAAACTTTGGTCACACCTGAACAGTAACAAGCGGTGCAACCTTCAGGGTTATCCAGGTCCAGCGAGAAGTAACCTGGTTTACATTGGTCGCAGCGCTGGCCCTCCACGTGCGGCTTGCAAACACAGCTTTGCTCGCAGCCCATCAGTTCCATACCTCGGGCATCACAGGGACACGGCTCACAACGGGGGAAGTGACGGAACCCCAAGGCGCAGTTGTCACAGTTGGGTCCTGAATAGCCCGGCTTGCACTCGCACACCCTGTCTGTCTGCAACAGTTATATATCACACCTTCACGATAATAATCGTACGACGCACCAAACATTTAATTGCTTGGTGTAAAAAGTCGGTACAAAACGAAACATGTTTGGTTTTTTTTAAGTTTGGGTGGTTTTGGGAGAAATAAAAATTTATTATGATATATTTAAAATAACATTTTGATGAAACTTTTTCTTTCACTTTTTGAGAAACATAAAAGAGGTTTTCCTAAAAACCTTCTTCAAATAATGGCTCGCAGAGCTTAAAATAATATGTTGTAATACAAATAGATACCCAAATAAAATATTTAGTTTGAGAATTATTATGTGAATGTTTTTTATATATAAATAAATTAAGGCAATATAACACAAATTGGTGTATTTTTTTTATTTAAATACAAACAATTGCTAGTAAATAAAAATAAACTAATTAGACCAAAACTAACAAGAAAATCATAAAAATACTAGCTCACTTCAGTCTCTACAAAACTATAGAACTTTTTATTTTACTACCTTACTATCTGTTCAGCTTAAACATATATATAATAATTACTGTAATCTAATAGGGTATGGATGAGGAAGGAAGTATTTTAGAGGTAGTCTACCTTCATTTTCATGGAAGGAGGGTGGGAGATAATTTAAGAAAAGCCAGCTTCAATAGACCCGACCAGGATTTGATCCCCAATTTACCCCCCCACCCCCGCCCCCCTCATCACCAGACCAGTTCAACACAAGAGTGACACCATAAACAAGTGGTTCTCAATAGGCAACCCGCGGGCCAGATGTAGCCCACGATGTCAGTACGACCCCTGTAAATAATTAATCTGTATGTGTGTGTGTGTATACACACACACACACACTGTTTATATAACCCAACAACACTGTTTTACACCTCACGTCTGACAACCCTGTGCTAGGTGTGACAGGAGAAGGGAGAGTGAAGGTCATTTACCTAATATGAACCAAAGAGACAGAGTTTGAATTAATCTATGTTAAAAGTCCAGGAGAACTGAAAAAAAAAAACTTCATGTGCGAGTCAATATAACAAATTGTTGAAAGAAATCAGCCTTATTTTTCTCATAGGTTTCTTGGTAGCTAAAGTAAAGTTTATTTTATAATTTATATTTTATGAATCCTAAAATTAAAATAGTGTTCATAATATTATTTTGTAAATTATTTTTTCAAATTAAGTTTTCACACCCTCTGGCCCAGTCCATGAAAAATTAAATAAAACTGTGGCCCACGCCGAGAAGTAATTGCGAAAAAAGTGCCATAGACCACTCAGCCACTGAAGTAGCTTCCTGACTTCTTAAGTATGCCTATGTATCAAGGTTGACTAAATGTCCTCCAGTTACTGGACATGTCCTATATTTCAACCCTCTGTCCCAGTGCCTGGGAGAGTAATTTTCAAAGATTCAAAAAAAATTAATTTTTAAGAATGTAAATACATTTTATAATTATTTTGTGTTATTTACTTTCAAAGTGGTCTCGCATTTAAAATTCTGCTCTAAAAAAGCATTTCAATTATCACTAGCTCTCTTCATGCCCTTTCGTCCCCAAACTCGTCACGCAGTGTTCACGCAATACAATTTATATTGACTGGGTGTATGCATTCAGAAACAAATCACAGTGAGAGTTCTAATTCATAAGCTCACCTGAAAAATACCCATGTGGAAAAATTCCAGATCTGGCCCAGAGCTGGAATTGGCCAGATCTGGGAATGCCAGATTTGCCCCAGATCTGGTCCAAATACATCCCATATCAAGAATATTTGAACTTTTATTTTGAAATTTCCTACATTTTCCTTGAATGTCCTACATTTTGTGCGTCCTTGTCTTCGTTTGCGCCAAAGGCATCTGCTCATTCTGTATGTTTTTGAAGTTGTCTTGCTAATATATCCCATTAAGATCTCTCAAACACGCTAAACCTAAAAATTAGCCAAAGCTTAGACAACAATCCTGACTGGTTTAGAGAGAGAATGGAAAGCCACATAAGGGATAAAACATACTCAATTTGGCTAAAGATCAAACATTGTTATATCAGCATATGACTCACAAATTAACTTAAACTAAAGCAAAATATTTAAAACTATCCCAAATCATGCTGGCAGAAAACGTAAAAGGTGGATATTTGTACAAACTCATCTACAATACTCAATAAATTTAAATAAGATTATACATTTTGGTAAGGCAAGTAAAATTTCTAATAGTTAGATAAGAAATGAAAAATGAATATTTGTACAACTATTACCGCTTGTTGCATTACAATATGATTTGGTCAACATAAAGTAATCAATGATGATATTATATTATAAGATAAAAAGTTAAATACTATATATATTAATATGTAAAGTTATTTGGAATATTGCACCAGGCTAAATCAAGGTTTAAGCTAGGAGGACTCATGCATACAGTGAAATTATAAGTGAAAAAACATACAGCAGTCGACAGTGAACCTTGTAGTCAAATCAAAAACATTAGTATACACTCTTGACCCGATGCAGCTGTCTGTGACAGTGAAAGCTTGTCCTTAAAATGGTGTTTGTGTTTTTTTTTTATTATTGTTCCATCTAGATCACTCCTAGTCCAGTATTACTAAGGTAAGTGTGCTGGCTATTTCTTCTAAACATTTTTTATATATTGTTCCATCTAGATCACTCCTAGTCCAGTATTACTAAGGTAAGTGTTCTGGCTATTTCTTCTAAACATTTTTTTTAATAATCAAACATTTTGACCTTACAATAAAACAAAGTGAACTAGACAAAATAAAATGAAAGATTAAGTGTTAATAGAAAATTTAAGACTTTATAAATCAGAATTTTTTTAAATCCGTAAAAGATTAATCTGTTAAATTATTAATAAGTGAGGCTATAAATTGAAATTTATAAGGCAAAATATGAATTAAATTTAATTGATTAAGTAAAAAAATTAAATGTTTATGAAATGTATAGTCATTCCTTGTATAAAAGTTGGATCCTTTTCCCATTTGAAATGTCATATGGTTTGGATGCCACCCGAATAGACTAGTTTCAGTGCATTTCGGCATCATCAGAGACCTGGAAATATTGAAGGGAGATATCGACCCTCATGTAACCGAAGAAAACAGGTCAATTGTTTTAGACCTTTCCTAGCTATTTACCTACAAGTTCAGTCAGGATAGGATGCATAATAAAAACTATCATACATTTACTTCACTGTTTAGGTTGCTGTTGCAGTATCCAGTAGAGGTGACTGTTGGGCAGTTACAAGGTCTGCATGGCTCTATGTCGCGAGGGGAAACATCCCTCGGTCGGAACCACCCTTCTTCACAGCGCTCACAGTTCACTCCCTCTGTGTGAGCCTGAAAACAACCACCAGCTTCACCTTAATTACATTGCGCTCTAGTTCAGTGGTTTTAAAACTGTGACACATAAAATTAAAATCTGTCATCAAATAAATATTCTTAGTTCATGTTTTTTTTTAATTTCAAATTTTTAATTGGAATCGTTATTTGCTAAAATGCTATGATTTTTATTTTATGCCTTTTTAATTGTTGATTTGCTACTTTGGAAGAAGTATTATTATCGTTAAAGTAATAAATGATTTGATTTTAAAAGGGAACATGTTTTATACATCTGTGAGTTTGAAAATAGGATATTTAGAATTATATTTGTCCACCCATTTATTCACCTTTCTTGGAATCTGATAGCTTTTTTAAAGATTATCTTAGATAATTAATGTCCATAGTGTTTGAAAATAATAAATGACGAATGTTCGAGCAAGAATGTCACTCTAGGCTATAATCATCATCATTTGAGCAATATTAAAATATACAAGTAATTATATAATTATTACAAAAGTATTGTGATTTTGTATTAGTACTTTGTATTCTAAAGATATTATTTATCATTAATTTATGCTATGAGACACAGTGAACTAGACCCAACAAAAGCTCAGAACAAACCGATTTAAGGGGTTCTACCAATCACTTAGTTTCATTTCACCGCCAAAGGGTCTGGTATTCATTTATACCCAGTACTCACTGTACAGTTGATACAGACACCTCCTCCCTCATAGCTTCCATGGATATCGACACTGAGCTTT
The DNA here is from genome assembly GCA_902151425.1 of Timema shepardi. NCBI lineage: Eukaryota > Metazoa > Arthropoda > Insecta > Phasmatodea > Timematidae > Timema > Timema shepardi. The sequence continues at coordinate 301,996 of CABFVX010000329.1, forward strand.
CCATCCGCAACGTCGGCATCATAGCGGCAGCTGTCGGCGTGGTTGTGGCACTCGCAAGGCTCGCATTGCGCCCTGTCTTGAGGGGTCCCTGCCTTCCAAGGAAACTGGTTGAATAGAGGACAGCACTGCTCGCAGCTGTCTCCACAAGTGTTGTGTTGGCACTCGCACTGGGGGTGCTGGATAGAAAAACACAACAAGGTATTCAGATAAGGAAAAAAAAAGAAGTTAAACTATTTTAATTTTGTTTGTTTCATAAAGGATAGTAAGAAGACATAGTGGATAAAATGTGGAAAACCACCTCAAGTGCACCCAGCCAGGATTTTAAGCACGCCTGTTAGTGCCAATCTAATCTGTCAGGAGACCGACACATATACTTTGTGGCCATCAGTGTGAATGTCACACAAAATAAAGTACAAATTTCACAGAAAGGGTCTTTTAGGAAACACAATTTTTTTTTCAGCCAACATTGATAACGTTTTTCTTTATTTTGTATGATTATATAAGTATTGATACTAAAAGAGGCAGCTTACGTTAGTTTGGGCATGGTGGGAGGATGAGTTTGGATAGAGTGATGAAGCAATTATATGCAGGTAGAATGTGTGGATCAAAAGCAGGAGGTAGGCCATGTAAAACATGGTTAAATGTTGTAGACAAATGTATGAAAAAGAAAAAACAATAAGAATTTTAAGAATAAAAGAGCATACATGACTCAGTGTATGGATGTTGTCGATGCGAAGGGAGTATGCAAGGATAGGGAAGTGGGGAGAAAGTGAGGATGGATTAAGTACCGAGTTGTTTTTTCATCTATATGCACAGTTTTTTCGCCTACCCTGTAAGGGAAGAGAGTGATTAGTTATGCACATATTGATATTATCTATTAAACGTGACAGCTAGAAATCACATGACCTGATGTATCAATAGGTGAGAGTTGATCTAAACACTCTTCTAGCAGTCTTTGTTTGAAAATTGGACTTTCCCTTTCTTGTAAGTACATACATAAAATCATTTATTTGATTGATTCTGTAATTTTTTATTTCCTTTAGTTTGTAAGCACTGTTATACATGCCCCGTGGCTTCTTTGGTGCTGACTGATAGCTCACAGCTGACTTCTGACAGTCAACGTTTAGGTATATACCTAAATATTGACTGTCAGACGTGACAGCTGTTAAACACATGTTTTTGTAGATCATATGGTTCAGCGTAGGGATACATAATTTGGTCTGGTAACTTTTAAAAGCCGTCAGCTGTCAGCTGTCAGTCAACACCAAAGAAGCCATGGGGCTACTGTAGCTTACTTTTCTGTGCTCACATGAGATAGTTTGTCCGAATTACACACGTAACTACGTCATCAACGACATCCACGAAAAACGAAATGTAGCCTTACCCCATGTTTGTCGCTGTGGGTACACTTGGCGGCATGCCCCGAGCAGACGCACTGCCCCCCGATACTGATGTCTTTGATGGAGTAGAAGAGGCGACGCGTGACAGATGCGTCGTCGTCCCTCGCCAACGACATAAACTCTGCATTGAGTGTGCGGATCTTCTGGAGCCTCAGTCGCACAAACCTTGCCAGAGTAAATTGGAGGAGACTCGATTTGGACTCGTTGGCCCCTGGCCGCCCGTTCACAAGGGAGGTGTGGATCTATGACACAACAGTACTGAGGGTTATTTGGGAATAGGGGTGGGGAGTGGGGAGATATTTTAATAGCACATGTTCCGTGGGGTCCAATTTGGGCCCTATTGTAACTTAGAGCACTTACGCTCTATTATTAAGTAGGCTTATTGCCTTTCAACTGTTTTTACAGGATCTCAGTTCGAGTCTTTCTCAAAGCTTTCAAGATAATATTTATCAGGTGATACTTGTGATTTGGAGTCCTTTATATTTAGGAGTTCCCAGGTGTTACCAGCCTGAGTATATCAAAGCCTTTAAATAAATAAATAAACATACTTTTCCACATAAATTATAAAGTTTTTTTGTTTGTATTTATATTTGTTTCAGATTTAGCATGTCAGTCCAATATGTATAGTTTTTTAATGTAGTGTTGCTGAAACAAGTAGTTTAATAAACTAAATTATTTTATTTTGGAGCTATGTGTGCTTCCAGTGTATAAAGCATATCAGATTTATTAAGAACTCTGAAAATTAGACACAAAGTGCCTTTAACTGTAAATAGTTATTAATTGGAATTTGACTATAAAATACTAATAAGATAATTTTGAATTGATTAAAGCGACGTGTACTCTTAAGAAGAAAAAAATACCTCTCCTCCTTCCAACGGATTTAATTTGGAAAAGTAGGAAGTGCATATGATGTCAGAGTCTGACTTATAAGATGGTTTTCCCCTTGTGGGAGGCAACCCGTAGCGCGCCCAGCACTCTTCATCCGACAGCGCGTAGTATTGCCAAGGCAAGTAGGTGCTGCCATCTACGGAACGTTCAAGAATCCAGTTGGCCGGTCTCGGCGAGATGGCCGACTTAACGATAACGTAGGCCACTTGGTAAACCTACAACAAACAGCGTAATTTGAATTAAGATTATTTATGAACTAAGCCAGTTTTCATTGTGTAGTAATAACATAGTTGTTTAAATATATTTAAACTATTTCACAAATTATTTAGCCCAATAGTATTAGATTAAATATTATAATATCTAATAAAATAGACAATAATATTTATAAATTAAATAACTATTGCTCCTTGCCACAAAACTAATTTAAATCCCAAATATACACAAAAACAAGTTTTGAGACCATACTATTTATCATAGTATTTGTTATTCCTGTTTCACAGACGATAACACTCAAAGAAAATAATTTACCAACAACCAGATAGATTGAAACGTGTTCAAATTTTGTGTGTATACATTTTAAATTTGGTAAAATGCTTCAATCATTCATTACTGAATAAAAATAATTAACCCAAGAGTACCCAGTATAAGGAAACTAAATATTAATGAAATACACTAACATTAATTTGTAGAAAAGGTGAAAAACGTCATTTTTACATCCATTACTGTTACCAGCCTATGGTCTGGGTCATTAAAAAAAAAATTCAAGTCATGTTTCCCCCCTATCAGCTTCCTAGACCTGTTGCAGCTTCATATACCTTATAATCCAACTCAGATATTTTCAAAGTGGGGTCCACGGACCCCCAGGTGTATCCGAGGCTCGTTCAGGGGTTCCGCTAGATGTTTCAGAGAATTCGTGACATAGCTTTATATCTTTTTTTAATCTTATAAAATTTTACATAAAAGGGTACATTGTTGGTATGTAATGAATGCAATGGATACGCCTTCCCATGTATTAAAGCCCGGTGAGAAAGTGGGAGATTTTGCACGCCCCTTGTGCCCACAGCTTTGAGAGGAGAGTTTGGAAATTCACTTTTATATTAGTTTTCTTATCAGGCAGCACAAATAACTTTTTTTTTTAAAGTATTGAAACATTCTATGGCTTTTCCAACAATTTGTTTGTGCGAGCAAGACTTTTCTGCTCTTTGTGGTATGAAAAAATGTGAAATGAAATCGTCTTACCTTGGAATGAGACTTGAGAAGATGGTCACTAAAATTGCTACACATTGTAATGATATTTTAAATTCACACAAGCAGTTACATCCCTCACATTAATTGTCAGTGATTATAACTGTACAAATACTTATAATACCTACATTTATTGTTATTTATATTGTAACTATATTGACAATAAAATATATTGTGACTATTTTATCCTTATACTATACTATAAATGTATTACTATAATTATTTTTTTGTTATTATTTATCTTACTACATCAAGGGGTCTGCGAATAATCTGTTCCCTGGTTAGAAGGTCCGTGTGAATAAGAAGTTTGAGAACCACTAACATAAGACTAGGGCAGGCACAACATCCAGTCTTCAGCCGTTAATTTATTAATGTGAAAGGGTAAACACATATTTCACCAATGATAACTTTTTCGGTCATGTCAGTAATCGAACCCGGGACCATTAGCTAAGTAGGCAGACACGTTACCGAATGAGCTAAAGTTTCGGATGGAAAAACAACTGTAATTGAAGGTTGTAATTAAAAAAGGGCAACGGGATCAGAGTATAATCATTATTATTATTAGCACCGCGTCTTCATAACCGTTCGGGTTATACGCACTTACGCTAATGTGTTATAGTAGGGTGATTGTGAGATGAAATGGAGGACCTACAGTTTAACGTGGAATCCGAACCATTCACAAGTTGTGATTAATACACGTCTTGTCAGAGGTGAAGGAAGGGTTTGGCAATCAGATAAATCTGTGCCGGGACCGAGGATATGAACCCCGGCCGCCAGCACAGAAGTCTGACACCTTACCCCTAGACCACCAGGTCACCTCAGAGTATAATCCATGACCTCCCAGGTCAAAGTTAAGCTCGTTATGGTACATTCACTGCTAGATACATAGATAATTTATTTAAATTTTTTTTTGTGTCGATTTACTAATTTTTATAAATGTATTGATTTGATTAAATATTAAAATGGGACAGTGAACTGTTTAAATTCAACTTCCTGTGTGTGTGTCTGATAGGTTTTTTATAAAAAAAAATGAGAGTGGCTTTCCCCCGGGTGTTTTTTTTTTTTCAGACTCTTTTCGAATTTGGGTATATTAGATTAAATTGCACACTCCTTAGTATTTCCCTCCGGTTGGATAGTAAACAGCTCGCTCAATATTCCTTCAATTACATAACTTCTATGGCGGGAGAGGAGGGGGAGGGGACGCAAGCAATGTAAGTTGTTGTTTTTTGCAATTTTTATATCAAAGCATGTTTTTGGTCAAAGAAGTCAAATATTTCTCGAGTAGAAACATAGAATTTAATTTTCTTCACAGGATGACATCACCAGTTCTTGAATATCCGTCAAGGTTGTCCTGGAATTTAATTACAACTTTTTATCTTCATTTAAAAAGTTTATCATTTATGCCGTTATTCTCATTACAGATATTCAATAACTGTTGATATCATCATGTGAAGAAAATTAAACTCTACATTTGTGTAGAAGCAATATTTTATTTATTTTGGCCGACTTTTTGTTGTTGTACAAAAAACTACAAAAACATTGACCCTGTTTAGTGTCTCCTACACTCCCACCTTAAGATAATTCCATTCACGGTAGGAATTGACTTCTGAAAGGCCTTTTTCCCTACCATAAATCTACTATACAGTAGGATATTGGTAGGAAAAAAGACCTTTCAGAGAGTAATTCCTACCGTGAATGGAATATACTCGATCCAAAGCAATGTTGGCCTTTTTAAACAGGTGATATTTCACTAAATACAGTTTCGTATTCAAGTCATGTAAATAAATTTTCTCAATTTTACAAATGTAGTTAAAATATTTTTTTTTAGAAAAATCGTTAATAAGCTAACGTCAAATAATCTTTTCTCAGAAAAACATTAGTTTGATGATAATATGAAACACACTTCAGATATAAACTTTAAGAGTGTGCATCTCATGCCCATCAACTCTGTAATACAGTCAGCTCGAAATCGTAGATGTACACGAACACTATATATAGCACGTGGATCATTTCTGACTAAACATAAATGGATATAAATAGTCAATAGAAATTCCTAATACAGAACATTGTTGAAATATTAAATGATATTTGGATGAAAACTGCATTGAAAGGGCAGTTTTTGACCATTTTAGAATGAATTTACAGATAAACATTGTGCACAAATCTGTATTCTGTCTTAATAGGGACATACTGTAATTATTAACAAGAAACTTTGTCACTTTGTCCCCCATCGTCACAGCGGAAAATTTCGAGAAATCATTCAAATACGAATGGACTGCACACATTTCTGGCATATATCGGTCTTTCATTTTCCCTTTAACTACCATACCTCGCGCGAGGCGGGAGTTGAGCTGGGCCTGCTATGAAGCACGCTCTTAAGCAAAACTGCTGTAAGCTACACATTTAAAAAAATTAATCAAATTTTCAAAGATCAAGTCATAAGTAAACTAACCTTAAATTACATTCTTTAGAATAAATAACATATTACATTCGTATTTATCATGTAGAAAACTAACCGGATATCCATTCTGAACAAAAATTGTTGAAACCATTTGCTAAATGTCTTTTTTTTTAGATCAGTCATCAAATAATTCCACGATCAGAATACTTTCTCTTCGTGTAAGACGATAAAAACAAAATATACTGTAACCGGGCCATAAAAATGTGAGGGCAAAATATTTTTGCAGCTCTCTTCAAAGGACTTGGCGAGTTTTCTGAGAATATTGTCTTGAATCTCCCCTCTAGCCCCCCCCCCTCCTCCTTCTGGCTTGTCCAGCCCCTCATTCCTTCTGTTTTTCTCGTTGACTTGCGACTGTTGAAAATTCGCGAAGAGTAAAAATGTTTGTGTTCGTCTCTTGTTGGATGAATGAAATGTTGTCAATGGGTAGCCCTGTGGAGATAAACATCCTCCAGACCTGTTTATATAAAAGAAGGGAGATCCCAACAAGAAATACAACCCACAAAAAAAATGGGGGGTGGGGGGGCAGGAGGACAGAAAGATTACTCTGAGGAGTGGTTCAAATAGTATAGTCGGATTGACGTAAGAAGATCTTTAACGGATAATTTAAAAATGTACTATATATATATATATATATATATATATATATATAAAAACTAAACACTGATTTTGGTAAGGAGAAATATTTAGATAATTCAAGCATATTCATTAGCGGCCCACATTGTTAACATTTTACTGTATTATTTGTGGCATTTTATAGGTATTGATAATATCTATCAAAAGGGAGAGCTACAGATAACATGACTTGATGTATAAATAAATATATTAAAAATTGTTTTGGTATTTTTAGTTACTATCAGATACTGTTCTTCCTACCTAAATCCATATATATATATATATGTACCGATTTTGATATAAATACCTCTTCGGTCAACGCTGTGTATTTAAAAAAAAACTAGTCGATGAAATATTTCTTATAATAGTCTACTAACACTTCACCGAGGAAAAAAGGGGCCACTATTGTATTGTCTGGTTTCAGGTTGACGAGGAAGTCGGGGGTTGAATTCCAGCGAGGTGTAGATAGGTTTTTTTAAAAATTAAATAGTGGTCCACTCACCCTCAACACAAATGCTAGTATACTCATTTAAATTCCACCTTCCTCAAATCTTTCCTATTAGTGTAAATATGCGGATATCCCTGAAGGGAAGTAAAGACGCAGGGATACTGAATTAGTTTTTCGAGGAAAATGTTTACAAGGCCCATTTTTAAATGAATTGTTGTCGACCTCGGTGGTTTTGGTAAAGTGCTCGCTTCAGGACCCGATGTTCGTGGGTTCTAAGCCCAGCTGGTGTCGACCGGTGTTTCTTGAGCGATAAAAATCCGTAGCACAACTTACTTCGGAGGGGAAGTAAATCCATCGGTCCCATGTCAATTGTGGCTTGTAAAAGGACCCTGGATGGTATGTTAAAATATCTTTTCCGGCAAAATTGGTAGGCCCTTTCACTCTCGTTCATAGAAATTATCGTGTGCTGATACAAACAGTCGGTTCAGAAAGTGCACGCTAAGGAAAAATCACGATCAGTAGGCCCAGGCAGGCAGGGCTACCCATAAAATTCAGGGGAGCCGGGGCAACGGAATTTTGACCCCACCATCTCCCCCCAATCCCCTTTCACACAAGATAGCTAACACGATCAATTTTTATTTCATATATTTTTTAAATTGAAAAATGACACCTGGAAAGGGTAACTGAGCCCAGGACCTCTGACTTAGTAACCCAATGCTCTACCACTGAGCTATCCATCCAAGAGCCGTCCCATGCCCTGGGTAAGTCTTCACTCACATTTTAAAGCAGAGCCTGTGATGGACGTGCGTAAATCATCAGTTATATATGAGCGATCAATACTAAGCCAAAGTTCCCGGGTTCGATTCCCGTGTTCAGGTATCATTTTTTCAATTTCAAGAATATTTTATGATATTTAGATGTGGATATGACTAAACTTAGCATATATATATATTAGCTTGGCTATTTAATCCATCATATTTTTATTTTGATAGTATTAAGCTGTTTATATTATAAAAAAGTTTTCTTAGGTCTAAACTTTGCTGTGAGCACACAAGCTTCACTAATGAGTAATAAGTATTACAGTAGCCCCATGGCTTCTTTGGTGCTGACTGACATCTTTGAAAAGTTACCAGACCAAATTATGTATAGCTACGCCGGACCAAATGATATGTAAAAACATGGGTTTAGCAGCTGTCGCTTCTGACAATCAAAATTTAGGTATATACCTAAATGTTGACTGTCAGATGTCAGCGGTGTGCTGTCAGTCAGCACCAAAGAAGTCATGGGGCTACTGTAGCTAACGGTGAGTGACCAATAAATATGAATGTAATATATAAAACTAAACATTTCTCCAATAATTAGGATATTTAGAGTAGTTTAAAAAAGGGAAAAATAGCGTATTAAAGAAATAAGAAATTTAATATCAACAGGAAAAGATTTTTCGTCAATGGAAACCAAAATCTATTACGTCACTGTGATTAATTAGAAACTATAGGGCTTGGGGTAAACTTGTTTTTCGACTAACCTTATCACTCGTCACTCGATACTTCCGACAATTTACAGATGACACAGCGCAGGAAAAAAAAATTAAAACTCAAATAAACAAGTATCGCCACCTTACAACAGTAGGCCTACTACTGTCTAGTACGCACTGCTCCAACAACTAAGGTAAGCTATGAGCAGCACTACCCACGAACATTGTCACACACATTTATACCCTCCAATTCCTCTTTCGCCAAACACAAACTCACCAAAAACCCAGTTTACGGTTTTTCTTTCACTCCCTCCTTAATTGTAACCTCTACCAAATAATACTAACCATAAAACACTTTGTTGGTGCACCTGACAAGTTTAGAAAAGTAGTAAAAAAAACACATGATTTTACTACCCTAAAATAAATATGTTTTGGCTGATCGGGTGCGGGACACTTAGCGGGCGGGGGCTGGGGCAAACTGCCCTATTGGACCCCCATTCTGGGTGGCCCTGCACTCGGGGGAGGGGGGGTATCTCAACCCGAACTTCTTTATTATGATCAACTCAGTATACTGCGAGGGTGAAGCCTTAGAGCAGTGTTTTTAAAGTGTGAACCAGTGGTGATCCTTGGTGGGCCTATTAAGTGATTCTCAGGATCCCAGGAAGTTTAGTAATAGTAATCATGAATCAAACAATGTAGGTAACATATATTAAAAAAATTTAAAGCACTAAAGATTAAATATGAAATATCCCTATTACGATGTATTTATTTTCTTAGTAAATACAAATAAAATGGTAAAGAAAGTTTGTACCAACCTTAAATCAACAAATCTGAACAATTGTTTATAAAATATTATGAGGCCTAAAATGTTAAAACAACAAAAAAACTATTACTTTTTTTTTAGCACTGAGTCTTACGTTATAGGATATATAAAGCATGAACATTCTAGTTCGTCATCTTAACCCAATAGGTACCCCAATAGTGCTACCATTTACAATTTTTTTTTACAGCTAAACAAATGTATTTGATAGCAAATTATAGTGCGTAAAAGTTAGTCAATTAAATGCTCTTAAAAATAAAAACATATTCACTATGATATATAGATTACAACTATTTATATCAGACATTCCTGCTTAACGTCGTCAACATGTCCCGGTCTCCCCTAGAGTAATATCGTTAGTTGGAAATTGGTTTGGGCTCTAAAAGGTTTATTTATTATTTAAATTTCCAAAATGTGACCTGAGTTTTAACAATTTAGTTTGTCTTCCATTAAGCTTTGTGCTGTTGTGTACTGAGCTACGTTACAATCTCAGCCAATCAGATGTCGTTCTCCTTCTGGCGCTACTTTCTATTCTCTTTACAGCGATAAAAACTACCAATATAAGGACTTTAACAAGAGTCCCCTTCCATCCATCTTGTCTCTTTGGAAGGGGCTTAAGTGTTCAGTATCTTAATACCTATTAAGGTGGGAAGGGAAAGCGATATAAAGCCAGTGATTTCGAGGTTTTTATACCAAAACATTTCTTTGTCCAAAATAAATAAAATATTGCTCCGAAAGCAACTTTTAATTTAATTTTCTTCACATTGTTATATCAACTGTTGTTGAATATCTGTCAAGGGTGTCCTAAAATTTAATGACACCTTTTTCTATTCATTAAAAAATTCTCTTAGATAATGAATGCTGTTATGCTCATGACAGATATTCAAGAACTGTTGAAATCACCTTGTGAAGAAAACTAAACTCTTATGTTTGTATAGAAGCAATATTTTATTTATTTGGTCTAAGAAAAACTTTTGCCAAAAACTGCAAAAAAAAACCCCACCTTTTCTCTCATGCCCTACATCCCCCCACCTTAAGGTTTATTTCATTTGTTGATTTGTTCAGTTTTCTTCGGCTCCCTTTTCCTTTTACCTGAGATTTTCTTTGTTCTACCCCTCGCCCCCTTTTCCACCTTCTCAAGTTTATTTGTGTCATTAGTCTAACTAAAGAGTCCTTTGTTTAGAAACACCAGCTTCAAAGGAGCTTTATGGTCATTATTTATTCCTTATTTCTGGCTCTAATAAGTCCAAGGCCCGTATTTTGATGACATGTCATCTTTATTTTGTTCATCACAAACAATGTTCATAAGTACATGAGCTCTGGTCATGATCTCCTTGTTGTAAAAACGTATATATTATAGGTACTTTTTTGCCATTTTGAAATTTAAGGTAATATTTTATTGGTTAACGTAATCGTGTTATATATTTTAAAGCTTTTTAAATTTAAAGTAATTTTTTAGAATTTTTAGATCATTTTATAGGTCACGTTTTGATAATTTTTAGGTAATAAAAATCCGGACTATTCAATTTATGTCAAGGCCAACATCTATTTCTATAATCTATGCTGAAAACAGTTAAAACCTTTTTCTCCTGTCAACCAACAACTAATAAGAAGTCAAATATTTATGTTATCATCTCAATTGGAAGTGAAATATTTAATAGCCATGACACAGTCTCAATACGTAGCACCAGCCTTCTCCGGCCTAACGTTACTATCGCAACACCCACAGGGAGAAAGAATTGTCATACCTCAGAAATATCAGTACCTCACAGAGCACCTATTTATCACAAATAGCCACTTCCCCAGGTAATGGTTCCAATTCTGCCTGTTTTAGTTACTTCTCCCCAGAATCATATTAAATTGAACCTTTTGTGCTTTTTTCACGGTCATCTAATGTTGTATAGACTATTTACGATAAAATATGTTAGTATAAATATTACCTACTTACCTTAAGCCGACAATTTCACTCTTGGTGAAATAGCAGTTCTATATTTAGTATCCTATTATTTCAAGTTGCTCTCAATTTTTGAAAGCACTGAAATAATTCAGTCTCATCATCAGGTAATTGCGAATATAATGAATTAAACTCTCCCTCTTTTAATCTAGACAGCAAAGAGGGGTGCACCCATTTTATTCTCTTTTTTTTTTGCGTTTTGGTTCATCCTCATTTAGCAATAATGTGATCAATAAAAGTTCTTCGTCAAAAAAATTCATTTCCCTTGTTTCAATGGAATGTACCAAAATACTAACATCTTGAATGAGTAAGAAGTGTAGCGTGAGTGTCGCAGTGTGATTACCTCGGAGCGTCTCATGAGCGTGAGCGTGGCGAGAGCGTGAGCATGAGCGTCGCAGCGTGATTACCTCGGACCATCTCATGAGCGTGAGCGCACATAGCACCCCAAACGTGTGTTTAAAATTTACACCCTCTCATAGGCCCTCCACTCGGAACACTACCCCGGTGCGTCATTGATATTATTTTATTAATTTCATTTTCATTTATTTGCAGTATTTAACGTGTACTATCTGAACCGACTGATTATATCAGTACACGACTTATAAACTAACTTAAATCTATAAAAGGCACAACATCCAACCACCGGCTGTTAAATCAACACTGTAAAACCGGAAAACAACATTTCACCAATGCTAAGTTACTCGGTGCTTAGTAAACAGACACGATACCGACTGAAATAAGGTGTAGGACTCCATTTTATTCGAAAAGGAGTGTATAGGCCTTTGGAAGGGAGGTGATGGGGACCTCAAAGTGCGAAGTGACGCCCTGTGTAGTGGCTCTCTTCTACGCATGCGCGCGACAGATTTACAGCCCGAGAAGACACGTGCTGTACATAAGTCTATAAACACGACCTAGGCCGAGAAAATAAATCACAACCATTCTCAAGAAAATTGTTGGATCCACCAGGGGTCTTGACGTGTGTTTTTTAAAAGGAAAAGGGGGAGGAAACAGACGTAAACGGGAAGTACCAGTATTTAGGAATCCGAGGGTGGAAGGAGGAATATGTAAAGAACATTTCGTTTAAAACTTAAAACAGAGCAAATGAAAAAATATTGTTCAGACACCTTAGAAATAGCAAAAGGAAAAGTAGAATTGCGGTAGGAAGTAGAGATGAAAAACTTCTGGCAAATTTTCAATAGGAATGTTTTCCGCAGTGGTGGCTCGCGACCTACTAAATAGGTGAGGAGGTTGAGTTGGAGGAGGGGGTAACTTGAGTCAATTATGTATATAGATACATACATACATACATACATACATACATACATACATACATACATACATACATACATACATACATACATACATACATACATACATACATATATACATACATACATACATACATACATACATACATACATACATACATACATACATACATACATAAAGCTATCAAATAGTGGGTTGGACGACGAGTGGGGGGTGGAAGGGAAGTAAAAAGTTTGTAGCTTTATTTTCCAGCTTTATGTCTTACTACCCATTCGGGTTATACGCTTATGTACTAATTACACTAATATGTTAGGGATTAGTAAGGTTGAATTTATATGAAGTGTACCCGCATTTGCGTGGAAAGTCATTAAGGAAAAACCACCCTCAGTACACCCAACCACGATCGAAACCCGATCTCCTCATTTTCAACAGTTAGTAGCGTGAGCCAACCTTAAAATTATTTTATTAATCTTATTGATGATAAAGTGAAGGTGACCTGATGATCTAGGGGTGAGGTGTCAGACTTCTATGCTGGCGGCAGGGGTTCAATCCTCGGTCCCGGTACAGATTTATCTGATTACCAAACCCTTCCTTCACCTCTGACAAGACGTGTATTAATCACAACTTGTGAATGTGTGGAATGCCGGGCCTCCACCATGGTTCGGATCCCACGTTAAATGGCAGGTCTTCCATTTCATCTCACAATCACCCTAGCATTACACATTGGCGCAAGTGCGTACAACCCAAACGGGTAGTAAGACGTGGTGCTAATAATAACAACAATAATAATAATTTCAATTTCAATTTCCTTTATTATAGTGCTGGCCAACAGTCGTAAGACCTATAACAGGCCAGCACTGAATGTACATGTACATACCTTACAATACATATATTTACACAAGAAAAAATGATAGACAAAAAATGGCTAAATAATGTTATATGCTGGTGAATAGTTACGAGATAAAAAGTAGTTAATAATAATAAGAATAAAAAAGTAACATTAAAAGCAACTAAATAGTAAGCAGTAACATAATGCAAAAAATAGATCAGAATATTGTAAGCTTAAATAATATAGGCAGAAGCTATAATAATAATAATAATAATAATAATAATAATAATAATAATAATAATAATAATGTAGTTGATATAGGATTGTGAGAAGAAAACTGAAATAGCTCTTATTGCTTTATTTGAACCCATTTAAATCGCTGGTTTATTTTTTTCCAAAAGAAACATAATTCAACATTTTTAGAAAAAAAAATCGTCTTGTTCTCAAGCTTACTAAACATTTTCCACATAATGTTTTCTATAATTTTTATACCAGTAATGCTACCAATTATTTAAACGGAGCGAATACACCCGTGTTTGTAAATTACTCCGTAAGTAATAAGATATTGACCTAGCTGTCTGTATCCATGGTCTATTCTAGCAGTCAGAAACCAATGGCACGCGGGCCAAATCCGGCCCACCGAGTGAATTTATCTGGCCGGCGTAATATTCAGCAAACAAACAATTGTGTTAAGAAAAATATAATAATAAATAATAACTTAACTAATTGATATGAAAGAAATATAAAGTTGACATTTTTCGGCCATTATTTTTTTACACTAACCTACATTTTTTTTAAAAAACACGGAAGGCCCGTGATATCAAATAGGTTGCCGAGCACTGGTATAATGTAAAAAACACACAATCTACTTGTATGTCTGAATCCATAATGATTGACCCAAGAAACAGAGCTTCAATCCCGTCAACGAAAGGTAGGAGTTTACCTAACCAATGGTCCATCTACAACAGTAGTGGTGGAAACTGACAGCTGGCAGAATATTTTTATCGCAAACGTTGGCCGAAAGTCACTAATACTAACCCTTATGGAAATAATAATAATTTTCTTAGTAATAATATACAGTATTAACAATAAAAAGTGTTATCAAACGCTTCTAATAATACTTTGAAAGAACAAAACGATATTAAAGTGTATAACATATTTAAATGAAAAAGTATTATAGCCACGCTTTTATATTCTTAGAACTGTCCACCAAAATACATAAATAAATGAATATTTTTCTATAACTTATAGAAAGAGCACTACGAAATATTTCTTTTAGAATAAAGGTGACCTGGCGGTCTAGGGGTAAGGTTTCAGACTTCTATGCTGGCGGCCGGGGTTTAATCCTCGGTCCCGGCACAGATTTATCTGATTACCAAACCCTTCCTTCACCTCTGACAAGACATCTTGTGAATGTGAGGAATGCCAGGCCTCCACCGTGGTTCGGATTCCACGTTAAACTGTAGGTCCTCCATTTCATCTCACAATCACCCTACCATTACACATTAGCGTAAGTGCGTATAACCCGAACGAGTAGTAAGACGCGGTGCTAATAATAATAATAATAATAATAATAATAATAATAATAATAATAATTTTAGAATAAAACTTTTTATTTTGTAAACATATGTGCATGGAAGACTTTATAGCTTTCACGTCATCAACATCCCTTATTTTGTCCAGTCTAGATTTGTTGGCCATCTTACTTTTTGATTAGAAGGCAACCTCTTAGATTTTTTTTATTATTATTTAGCACCGTGTCTTACTATCCGTTCGGTTTAAACGCTTTAAGTACTAATTACTCTAATGGATTAGGAATCGGGAAGGTTGAATTAAGAAAGTGAACCCGCATTTCCGTGGAGGGAGAGTGGAAAACCATTTAGGAAAAACCGCCCCCAGTTCACCCGACTGAGATTCGAATCTCGGTCTCCCCGTCCTCAGCAGTCGAGCTCAGTACGACTAGCGCGTTAGTCAACTACGCCACCGAGGCGGGTGCAATATTTTAGAAACTCTTGTTTTTAAATAATTTTTAAATGAACATCAAAAAACGAAACATTCAAATTATTATTTTCAGAAGTTAATATTTAACAACGGTTAAAAGAAAGAAAGAAAGAACTGAAAACAAATTGTTTGCTATGAGCGTTTCGATTGCCAATAGAGACAACAGCTCAACATGATAGTCCTGCAAATAATTTGGTTTGGCGTATGGATTCATGAAAGTAGATTTGGTAACGTTTTCTGGCTTTTACTTGCCTACACTCCTATAGATGTGATGGCAGTAGGCCTTATACTTTAGTATATGATAGAAACATTTAGAAAAGACAAACTTTTTTGCGTTAAACATTAATAACAACCCGCCTCGGTGGCGTAGTTGGCTAACGCGTTAGCCGTGTTTAGCTGCTCGGCTGCTGAGGACGGGGAGATCGAGGTTCGAATCTCGGTCGGGTGAACTGGGGGTGGTTTTTCCTAAATGGTTTTGCACTCTCTCTCCACGCAAATGAGGGTTCACTTCCTCTAATTCAACCTTCCCAATGCCTAATCTATTAGAGTAATTAGTACTAGTACCCGAACGGGTAGTAAGACGCGGTGCTAAAAATTATTAATAACAATTTACTATTTTATGGTGCTATTCTATAAAGCTTGCCAATGCATATCAAAAGGGACAGTTGCCGATCAGATGGCCTGGCGTTTGAAAACGTGAAAATGGATCTAGTAGCTTTTCTAGTTGCCAGTTAAGGTAAAAGTTCTTCCTATAAAAATTGTACTGTAATTCTCTATCTTCTCCATGTGAATATAATGTAATTCTTTATGCATTAGATTATAACGTTGATAACCTTGGGTTAAAAAAAAATATCACAAAAGCAACAAAAAAAAACACTCGTACAACGTTGAGTTATCTTTTTTCTTAAATTTTTTGACAGTTGAGTGTAATTGAAGAGTACGCCTTACGCCCCATTCATTTTCGTCCAATTAGATTCAGAGCAAGACAACTTCATGGCGAAACAAGAGAAGAAAAGAAAATACAAGTTTAATTGACCGACTAAAGTTTCCTCTGGAGAAAAAAAAAACTGGCACGTAAATCTGATGAATTTATTGGACTGCTTGATAAATGTTATAATAATGATGTGGATTAGTGTTTCTAGCAGATTTATGAATAAGGGAGGAAAATAGTAGGGAATAACATTTCGCGTAGACTAGTCAACAGAAATTTGCACATTTTTTTTATGTAATGTGTGCTTGGTTACATTTTACTTAACGTATTGTACTTAGTAAAAACATTTGCTTTTCCCTAAAAGTAGACTTTAAGGAGGTGAGATAAGAGTTCCTTAAACAAGATTAATAGAATCACCATGCTATATTCTTTTTTTGCTATAAAACATACGTTCAAGAAAGATTTACCAATAGTCACAAAGTTATAAGCGTCAGGCTCGCAATATACTGGATTGTCGGTGATTGGAAGGTACGAGGTTCGAGCCTCTGCTGTGCACACTAGTGTATGGATTTCAACAAGTAATTTATCACTTTGGTTTTCCCATCGTTTCATTAAAATAATGTGGTCGCGCTTTCTCTAAATTACCTTCCCTAACCCTTAGTTAAGTCGTTATTATCCTTGGTGTTAAAAATTTAATGGTGAAAAAACCAAGCATAACATACGAGTATTACAGTTCGTATACAATTACTAAGAAAAAATACGCTATGGTGTTTGTGTCTAACAATTTAGTTCAGTCAGTAGCGTGTATGTCTACTGAGCTAAAGGTATCGGGTTCTATTCCCGATGTGGCAAATTTTTTTTATCATTAGTGAAATGTAGGATTCCCCTTGCACAGTTATAAGTTAACGGCTAGTTGCTGGATGATGTGTCTGTTTTAGATTTAAGTTAGTTTATAAGTCGTGTGCTGATATAATCAATCAATCGGTTAAGAAAATGCACGTTAAATACCTGCAAAAAATGAGATGATAGTTAGTATAATCTACAAATCTGTCAAAATAAGGTTTAAAGCTCCAATTTATGTCGGTACATATTTTTCAAATAGGCCTAATCGATAAAATCCCATTGACATGTGTGTGTGTTTTTTTTGTTCTGCGTCTTAATACTCACCCGGGCTGTACGTATTTAACTACCTTGATAGGGAAGGGATAAAGAAGGCAGAATTTAAAGGAAATATACAAGCATTTGCGCGGAGGGTGAGTGGGAAACCATTTAGGGGGAAAAACACTCTTATTACAGCAGATTGTGATTCGAATCCCGACCTCTTGTCACCGGCTAACCAGACTAGACGAGCTTGAAATTTTGTTCACGTGCCCACCAGTGAGGCCTTAGTCGTCAAACGTTTGGTAAACGGGCCTACGTTTCTGATGAAAGAAACAACAGCTGTTATTGTAAAATTAAAAAACAAAACAACCACACTGGAATAGTCGACATCTTAGGAAACCATTTGAGTTAGATAACCCTATTTACCACATCAACCAAAGTCATGAGCGTTGGTTGTATATACTGTAAATATATAGTAAACGGTCGTAAGGGTTAGCATTCAAAATAAGTGTAATGGTGGGAAGTTTTATTTTAGAAAATGAGTAAGCTACAATTCTAGATAGAAAGTTCGATCAACGTTATTATTTACTAAACACATTTATTTTGACGATTTTTTGTTGTTGTTGCGATTTTTCAACATTGACAGGTACTGTCCCTTCAATTTAGCCAACTTATACTGTTCCCATAATTAAATTAGTTTGAGTAGCTTATAATTATGGTATTAAAGACGTCACCTACTAGTGACGTCATGGTAGTTCAAGATATTATTTTCCAAGTTAATGAATTAACGTTTTATTCAGCGAGTTTTAAATATATATAACATTGAGACAAATAACATAAATTCTTAAATAATTCTAAAATATAGTGCTACAGTGTCACAAAATTATTATGTTTATCTTAAAGTAGTTTTTTTTGTAAAGGGATATTTTATAAATCCTCTACCACTTAGACTATTTGTCTTGGTCACGAAAATGGTCTGTAGGAGTCTTCCTGCTAGGATGTAGATTAAAAAAGTCCGTGGAAGCATATGTCTATCTAAAATAGAAAACAATAAAAAGGTAATTTTAAAAAGCAATTAAATGTTTTTAAGGCACAAATAGTATAGTGATTGTGTAAACTCGTCAGTGGAAGAGGGGAAGTGTTATCAGCAGGTAAATTAGAAGCCTTATAGGGCGAACTGCTCATTCCCCCTCTCTCTCTTTCTATTTCTTACATAATTAAATAAGTGTGGAAGAGCGTGGACTGGAGTAAGCGCGTCAAGTTAAGATGCAACCCGATATCACATATACAAAAATCACACTATTTCAATTTTTTTTAGATATATGAATAAATCACTTTTAGTTTGATAGTTTGAAAAAAAAAGAGAGTGAGATACTCAAACATTAATGTTTTTTTTAACTCAACACTGAGTCATACTACCAAATATAGAACAAAACAGTGACTAGAGTCTAGACTAAACAATAGAGGGCGGTTAATTTTACCGTGCCCGATAGTTTTCCATGTTGGGGGGGGGGGG